>PVJS01020701.1:0-32303 GCA_004027185.1 Glis glis | reverse complement strand
CGAGGCACAGGTGCTGGGGATGCACACGTGTTCCGGGTCTCTGGCAATGTCGCCGGAGGGTGCCCGGGCCCTGATGCGCTGTGCTGAGGATTTCAACGGGCCCGTGGGGGGTGCGGGCTCCAGGTATCGTGAGGGGTGCCTAATGGTGTACAGGTTCTGTGGCGTGGCACAGAGGGTCGCGCGTGGGTCCCAGGGTGGAACGTGTGCTCCTAGATCTCAGGTGTCAGCGCCAGGGTGTGTCCTGACTCAGAGACAACCCGGAGAGTGGCACGGGTCTTGGGTGGCTACGCCGGAGGGTATCCAGGCTCTGAAGCGTAGCACAGAGGTTCCTGATGCAGGGGCCGCCTAGGTGGCACGGAGGCTGTCAGGGTTACGCCCAGGCCTGGCACAGAGGCTGCCGAGGTGAGGCCACAGCTTGAGGCGGGCGCAGAGGCCTCCGAAGTGATGCTGAGGCTGCCAAGCTGGCGCAGAGGCTGCTGGGGTGGTGCGGAGGCCTGGGGCAGGTGCAGCGACTGCCGAGGTAACACAGTGTGGGGGGATCCGAGGCCCGGGGCAGGCGTAGAGGACGTCAAGGTGGTGGGCGGGGATGCCGGGGTCTGGTACCTGGTGCGAGGGCCGCCGAGGTGGCGCAGGGACTGCCGGTGTGGCGTGTGGCGCGCGCGCGCGCGGAGACGCCTGGGTGTGTCCGGTACCTGGCGCGGGGGCGGCCCGGACAAGGTGGCTCAGGGGCCGGCGGTGTGGCGCGCGCGCGGCGGAGACACCTGGGGGTGTCCGGTACCTGGCGCGGGGGCGGCCCGGCCCAGGTGGCTCAGGGGCCGGCGGTGTGGTGCGCGCGGAGACGCCTGGGGGTGTCCGGTACCTGGCGCGGGGGCGGCCCGGACAAGGTGGCTCAGGGGCCGGCGGTGTGGTGCGCGCGGCAGAGACGCCTGGGGGTGTCCGGTACCTCAGCTAGGAGGTTTTAGAAATGTCACTGGAGGCCGGGCGTGGTGGCGCACGCTTGTAATCCCAGTACTTTGGGAGGCGGAGACCAGAGGATCCGGGTTCGCGGCCAGCCTCAGTTCTCACTCTGTCTCTCTCTGTCTCTCTCTGTCTCTCTCTCCTTAGTGAGGCCCTCCGCAACCTCGTGAGACCCGGTTTCAAAATAAAGCATAAAAAATATGGCCGGGGGCATAGCGCGGAGGTAGAACGCCTCTGCATTCAATCCCGGGTACCACAAAAAAAAAAAAAAAAGAAATGTCACTGGAGGGAAGAGCCTTTACCTTTTACCTTTTTCCTCAGCAGTGAAGCAGAAAGGACTTATTGGTACAAAGGAAAGGTGTGGTTCTCACTTGCTGCTAGAAAAATAAGTGGAGGGAAGGAAAAAAAGTAGGAGGCACAGGCAGGACTGTGGAGCCTGACGAAGTGTCCCGATGGGGCAAAAGATGGAGTGTGTGTGTGTGTGTGTGTGTGTGTGTGTGTATGTGTGTGTGATGTCCGTGGAACAGAAAAGGTAAGAGGAATTATGTTTTCCATCCTTCCTCCAGTGCCTCAAAGACCAGATGCTCAGTGATACATAAATCTCAATGCTCTTAAAATGAGATAAAAGCATAGAAGGCGTTGTTTTCAAGCTGTGAGGTCTCCATGGCATTACCTAACCTCTACCTTGTGATTTTTTTATTCTTCTCTGGTTCGGGGGGGATGTAATTGTACAGAATAAGTTCTTCCGTGTGATACCCTTAGAACAGTAATTGGCAGATAGCCTTCCTTATATCAGAGTTGGCTTTCCATCACTATAATGAAATATCCGACATGGGCTACTTATGAAGTAGAGAGAGGTTAATTTTAACTTATGATCTAGAAGTTCAAGTCCAAGATTGGACACTCCCATGGGTTTGGGCCTCTGGCACAAGAAACACACCATGGCAGGAGCCCGTGTGGGAAAGAGTGCTCACATTTCAAACTAGGAACATATATAGAGAGAGGAAGAGAGTGGGCATGCCCCGAATGACCCAAGGACTCTCACCAGGTTCTACCTCTTGAAAGTCCACAGCACCTTCTAAAACTGCCATCCTGGGGACCAAGTTTGGGAGATACTCATCTATATTCTTTGTGTGTATATGGGGTGGGGGGTGTACTGGGGATTGAACCCAGGGGCATTCTACCTCTGAGCTATACCCCCAGCCCTGTTTTATTTTATTTTATTTATTTTTTGAAACAGGGCCTCACTAAGTTGCAGAGGGCCTTGCTAAGTTGCTGAGGCTGGCTGCAAACCTGTGATCCTCCTGTCTCAGCCTCCCAAGTACTGGGATTATAAGATTGTGCCACCACACCCGGCTTATGAGAGATATTCATCTAAACCATAGCAATAAAAGCTGACTTAAACAGAAGCTAACCATGCTACTATACGTGGCTGGAAAGAGGTTTATGGTTAACATGCTAAAAAAAAAAGGTGGACAAAGAGAAAACATAAAACAAAATAATGTTTACTTTTTGCCTGTACCTAGAATAGGAAAAACCAGCTGGATGTGGTGGTATACACCTGTAATCCCAATACTTGGGAGGCTGAGACAGGAGGATAGCAAGTTTGAGGCCAGCCTGGGCAACTTAGTGAGACCCTGTCTCAAAATATAAATAAATAAGTCAATAAATACATAGGGCTGTTGATGTAGCTCAAAGGCAGAGCATTACTGGGTTCAATACCCAGTACCACACATACACACACACACACACACACACACACACACACACACACATGCATACATGTAGGAGCATGCACTTGCGCAAGAATAGGAAAGACCAAATCGGGAAAATGTCCCCATTCAGAAGGAATTCTGGGTGTTGGGAGCCCTGAGCCATGCTGTGGGTTCTATACAACTCACTGTGGGAACTTGAATCAATCCCTTCCCCTCCCAGAGTCTCTATGCTGTCCTAAAGAGAGGGCTTGAGTCGCAATTTAGGGCCACACTCAGCTCCCCACCTTGCCATCTGTGCCCTGTAATTCAATTTCTTCCTCTGAGCCATACCTCACAGGACTCCTGGAGACAGGTCATTACCTTGGGCATGAATGACATCAAGCCCTGGATAAAAGGCCAAGCTGCACCTACAAAAGGGACCTTGAGACGTGTCATATTGCAATCGCAGCTCCTACCCACAGTGCCCACACACCTGCTCGTGACCGCAGTCTTGGCAAGCTTCGTCCTGGCCGCAGCTCCACACCTGCAGCCCCAAGAGTCACTGTCCTAGTGCTTAGGGGAAACCCTTAGCGTGTTCCCGGGAAAGGTGCTTTAATTGCTCCGTATTAAAATCCACAGTCGTGTCTTACTCTTTTCTCCGCAGTTCTGTCCACATGACAATGTGCAACATCTTTTCATTCCTTCAGACTGGCTAATATTTACTAAAGCCAGACTCTTGATTTGAAATACCATCTATCTCTTTGGTTATAAATCCCAAATGTCTGTTGTTAGCACAGATCTCATCCAAATACAGCTGCCTGTGTGTCAGCTCCCCTGGAATGTGCTAGTAGACATCTCCAATTCACCCTGTCCTAAACCAGGTACCTCGTCTCTGGTGCCACCTCCCTCTCCCACGTTCTCGCAAGTCCTCTCCATCTCAGTCAGCGCAGCTCTGCCCTCCAGTTGCTCAGGTCCAAATCCTAGGTGTCATCCTCAGTTCTCTTTTTCCCAACCCCACATTGAACCCCTCAGGAAATCCTGGTAGTTCTACCTTCAAAATATATCCAGGATCAGACCACTTCTTCCAGGCTCCAGTGCTGTCACTTGAAACAAGCCCCAGTCTGCTTCACCTGGGCAGCTGCCCCAGCCTCAGGATAGAGCTCCCTGTTCCTCCATGGACTCTGCTCAGACTTCAGATTACGGCAGCCCCTGCTCACACCCTCCCAGAGGCAAAGTCGAAGTCCTCAGGTGGCCAGCCAGCCCTTGTACCTCTCTCATTTCATCTCCTGCTACTCCTCCCCTTGCCCACTCCGCTTCAGCCACACTGGCCTCATCGTTGATCAAACACGCAAGGCCTGTCCCCACCACAGCAGATCCGCCTCATGGTTCCCTCTGCTGTGACACTCTTGCTCTGGATGTCCTGCCTGGCCATCTCTCTTCCCATTTCCAAACCTTTGTTCACGTTTCACCCCAATCCGGCCACCTGCTCCCCTCCTTCCTCTTCACTCCCAGTTCTACTTTTCCCCTATGTCTCCGTAATCACTATACAACTTACTTTATATTATTAATTCTTTCATAATTTTAATGGTGCATTATTATTATACATCATAGTGAGGTTCAAAGTGATACAAACATGCATGCACACAGCACTTGGTGTATTTCCTCCCACATCCTATCCCACTCCCTCCTTCTCCCTCCCCATACATGTTAGTGAGATCGGTAGTAATCCCTTCATATAGACATAACATTATTTGAACTGTTTCCTTCCACAATCCCCCTTTTTCCTCTCCTCACCTCCCTTGCCCAGTTGCCTTCCACTATTCTGCTGGTCTCTCTCCTCATTTATCTGAAGTCCCTTTTGTTTCCTGTTTTCTCTCTAGCTTCCACATATGAGAGGAAACATAGCGTTGACTTTCTGAGACTTGCTGATCTCCCTTAGCATAATATTCTCTAATTCCATCCATTTTCCTGTAAACTACATAATTTTGTTCTTTTTTATGGTTGAGTAAAACTTTACTGTGTATATATGCTGTATTTTCTTTATCCATTCATCTGTTGACAGAAACCCAGGGTGGTTCCATAATTTGGCTATTGTGAATTTCATTGCAATAAACCAAACCCAAATATTAATTCTTTATTGTTTGCCTTCATCTTCAAGAATATAAACGTCTCAAGAGCTTGAATCTTCATCTCTTTACTTGTGGTTGTACTTTAATGGCTAGAAAAGCCCATACCTAGCACACTAAGATGCTCAATAAGGATCTGTTGAATGATTGAAGCATTATATTTGTGTTAATTTTTTAACAGTTGCCACATGGCAACCTAAAACAATACCCATTTATTATCTCACAGCTCTGTCAATCAGAAGTCCAGGCATGGCTGCACGGGGTTCTCTGCTCAGGGTCCCACAAGGCTGAAATGCAGGTGTTAGCTAAGGTTGCAGCTCATTGAGGTCAGTTCCAAGATGGGATCCACGACTGACTTTCCAGATGGGTAGTTGATCAAATTCAGATCCGTGCAGTTGTAGGACTGAGAGCTTCAGCTTCCAGAACTATCATTTACCCTCTGCCACCTGGCCCTCTCCACAACACGACAGCTTGCTTCTTCTTCTTCATGGCCAGGAGGAGAGCATCGCGCTGGCTTCAGATTTCTCCCTTAAAGCCTGAGTCCTTTTCAAAGGATTCACCTGACTGGATCAGGTCCAAGGTCAGGCTCCCCTTGGATTAACTCAAAATCATTGGATGAATCACTTCTGGAAAACCCCTTTATCCTTACCCTGTAAGGTGGCCTACTCATGGGCATGAGTTTCCCAGCATATTCACCAGTCCCACTCACTCTTAGGGGAGGGGACGACACAAGGTATGTACTCCAAGGGGTGAGAAACACAGAGGCTTTCTTAGAATTCTGCCTACTGTATTATTTTAAATGATCTTCAGAACATAATAAGCACCCCCTTTTTTAAACTATAATGATCTTAAATCAGCCTATTTAATTACAGAAAGAGTCCATATATTCACTTAATTTGGTTTCATGCATCTTACTTAAATATATAATAATCAGTTTATTTGTTAATAGAAATAATGATGATTTGTACCTGTATATCATTTATACGACCAATTCAATGGAAATAATACTAAAGGGCAGCTTTTCATGTGAAAGAAATGGCAGCTAAGTACCCACAGTCAATGCCCTGGCTATTAGTTCCTCTTCTACTTCTCGTCCTACTGTATAGTCCTGAAATAACTCAAAGGCAAGCAGGAAGGTGAAAGTACAGATAGAGTGAGACTCCTAAAAACTCAAGGGACGCCTTCTTGTCAGAGAGTTAGCAAGCGTCTCGGCATAACTCTGTGCCTGAATTATAGAAAGCACCCAGTTACATCTTTGATGAAAGGGTGGCTGAAAGAAAGAACTTGTGGATATTGGGCTCCCAAGCACTAACTCCTCATGCTGCCAAATGCACAAGACACAAGACAAATGTCAGCTCAGTCATGCACAAAGAAAACTGCCTAACAAACTGACGTTCAGTGCACACTCTCTCCCTGGATGTGAATCCCCATTAAAGAAGTCATGTAAGGCTAGAAGGTGGAGTAAGTAGTTCAGAGAAGATGAGTCAGTTTAGCAAGGTTAATGGATAAAGTACCAGGGGCTCTGAGCATGGTTCCCTTTTCCTCTCTTCACTCCTCATGGGGAAGGAGGGGCCAAACTGTCGTATTCAGGGTCAGGGCCCAGTTTGTCTGGATGATTCAGAGGACCAACAATAGATCCATCCTCTTGTGAGCCCCTTTCCCCATTTAACATTAGTCCTTACCACCCTTAATTAGTGTACTATTTCTTAAGTATGTTAGCACCACTGATTAACACACCATTTTCTTTTACATTAGAATTTAGAGCACTGTTGGGCATGGTGGCTCACACCTGTAATCCCAGTACTTGGGAGGCTGAGACAGGAGGATCTCAGGTTTGAGGTCAGCCTCAGCAACTAAGCAAGACACTCAGCAACTTAGACCCTGTTTCAAAATAAAAAAAAAAAAGATTAAAAAAAGCCAGGGGTGTAGTTCAGAGGTAGAATGTCCTGGGTTCAATCCCCAGCACTGAAAAAAAAAAAGAATTTAGAGACTTTTAATACCACTCATTACTAATTTAGTCCTCAGAAGGTACCTTGACAGGAGCTGTGGAGGGATCTTCATTGCCCTGTCTATCTGCTGACACCCCAAAATTCTCTTTGGGCATAACGGTTCTTGTGCGACAGTTTTTCTTCAGGCTGTTTGCCGACTGTGAGGAGGACCCACCGCAGCTTGACTACACACAGATGCTGCTCTACTTCGCGTGCCATCCAGACCCGGTGGAAGGGGTCTACAGGGCCCTCAGTGTGGCTGTGGGGACCCATGTCTTCCGACAAGTTGAAACTCCTATGCTGATTGCAGAAAAGGTAATTGCATTCCTGAAATGGACTAACTGGGCTCTGGTGAGGGGCGCCAGAAGATCCTAAGCTCCTGACAGACAGCGGGGACTCTGTTCTTTTCTTTAAGCATTTCTCCCAGTACTTAACATAATACTTTACACATGTCAGGTCTTCAACAAAGCCTTTGTCAATTGGATTAAAAACGGGGGACTCAAATTCCATCAAACACTTTTCTTAGTAAAATCAAAATCTTTTCAAAGTTTCTTGGTAGAAGCAAAGTTTGCTCTCTATTTTGCATGAAGTACTGGTCCTGATAAATGCAAAATAAGTGGATATCAACCTAATGTGTTTGTTTTACTCTAGGGAAATTACATATGTAATGTGTTCAGGCCTCAGACACAGCCCACATATACGTGAGTCTTAATAGTATTTCAGGTCAAATCCGAAACACCTGAAATCCACAGGTACTTTGTATCACCTGCACCCAATGAAGCTTGCTAGCTAAGATGCCACCACTCTTCTCCCTTTGGATTTCTAAGAGCTGGGCACTGCCTGGCTTTTTCAGGTGGACAAAGCTCCTAGCAGAGTGCTAAGCGATGTGCCCCAAGGTGCCCTTTACACTGTGCATGGCTTTTGATTCTTCTCCTGTTCTTCTGGGCACAAAGCTCTGGCCCCCTGATGGGATGCTTGTTTCTGTTCTCTGAGGACAGAGAGGGCAGAGAGCTGCTGTCCAGACCAGACTCCCCAAATGTCATAGCCACACAGCTTTCTTTTTCACACCTTTGTCCAAATAGAGGAAACTTCAAAGAAATGGGAGGCTCCTGTGACAGCATTCACAGTTGGAAAGAGATATATTCTCTTAGACGGCAAACCTGAGGTTTGGCCGTGCCATGTGGACAGGATCTTCTTCCTCTTCACCAGGGCCAGAGTGAGGCCAGATAGATGACCAGTAAGCTAATGTCCTGGGGCTCATCAACCTACTGATGTGCTGTAGATACTGGCTTGACACTTACATAGGAGCACAAAGTTGGCAAGGAGTATGTATTCCCACTTGATCAGTTATGAATTGCAATTAGAGTTTCAATTACAGATCACTAAAATCATCTCATAAATGTGGTGCAGATTTAAAAGCATTTAAATAGTTTTTCACGTTGGGAGTATTGGAAGGGTCAGCTGATAGGATGGCTTTGGATTATTAACAACAACAACACATGAACCAAGAAGGAGAAAACCCATTCCTCATTCTTAGTGTTGACTAGGTGGTGTTATGGTGGTTTTCCCACGTGATGTGACACAGTGTTGTGGGAAAAATCAGTGGCTTCTTAGACCGTAGAGGGCCAGTTTAAATTTTCCCACATAAGTAAGGACTTGAATATGGTGTGCGTCATGGGGATGGCATTTCCCCCTTTCCCATGGACACTCCATTTCCCCTGTAGATTGGGGCTCCTTAACCTAACTCTGGACCTATGATCTCAGCCGACATCACAGCTTGCCATGAGTTCTCAATTAAATATCTGTCCTTGGGGAGACCTTTCCGACTGCAGATGATGTCAGGTCTCCTCCCCCACATACCATATGTTCCCACAATGCACTGTACTCCCCTTTACCCCATCTTCCTCACAAGGTAATGACTTCTTCAAAGTCAGCTTCCTCTCTAGACTCTTAGCATCCTGCGAAGTGGGAGCTTGGTGAAGAGGGGGCACCTGCCTTCCCCTGCATCCCTGAGCTTGTGACGACTGGGCAGAGTGCTCAGTAAACATTACACTGGGTGGACTGATCGATTTATTCATTAATTAACTTTGCAAACCATGCTCTTTGAGTAGCCCTGTGATCTGTGCAGGATACAGAAGACAAATTTACTTTCCTAAAGGGACACCATCTAATTGCCCTTACTCATACTGGGAAAAAAAAAACAAGAAAATGATGTACCAAACAGGATCGAGACACAGAATAAAAGGCAGATTAGCATAGGCCTTGCCAGTCACAGGGGTGTGTGCCTTCTTCTCCCTTATCTCTGCCTTTACCTGGAGTTTACTTCATCTTACCTCAAAGGCTCAGAGGTCTCTCAATGACTCAAGGCCTCGGGTATCCATTACCAATTGCCAGAGCATTTAGGAAGCTTCCCTTGACAAGGGAGTACTCTCTCTGCTGGATCCCAGTTCTCTTCAGAACTTCTCTGGCAGTGCATGAATACCATCACATGCATATACTCAGTCTCCACTAACATTATTGAGCACTTGTGTGTGCAGGGGAGTGCTCTTACCCTGGAGGTATAGCAGTGAACAAAAAATATTCTAGACAGGGAAGACAGGCAATAAACAAATCAGTAAATCATAGACTATAGCAAATGGTGATTAAGAAAAAAACAGAGTATAGGAAAAATACAGGAATTGGAGTTGAGTTGTCATGTTATTTAAGGTGGTCAGAGAAGTTTACTCTGAGACATACAACAGGTCTGAAGAAGATAGGAGAGGGAGGACAGCTCTGGGGCAGGAGCACTGTAATAGATTAGACAACAACAGTGAATGCAAAAGCCCTAACGTGGGGCTGTGTCCTGTGTGTTCCATGGAACAGAGTTGGACAGTACAGCTGGAAAAGGGGGGGTGAGGTAGCAGGGGGGAAAAGTGAGGGGGGGGAGGGGCTCCGAAGCCACCTTGGAAACCTTAGCTTTAACTCTGCTCTGGGCAAGATGAGAAGTCAGTGGAAAAGCGCAGTCACCTGACAATCCTTTCAGGATCTCTCTGTCTGCTCTGTTGATAATGGACTGACTGTAGGGGCAAGGAGGGAAGAAGAGAGACCTAGTAATTCAGGCAGGGCTTTGTTCATCCATTGAATCCTGTTGCTAAATCATTCCTACTCTGAGTCTGGGGTCACTTGTAACTGCTTCACAGGGCCAGTACTCAATCAATGTTTGTGAACACAGCTGGGAAAGAAAAGAGGAAGGGAAAGAGGGACACTGAAAGAAATGGAGTCCAGGCTCCAGGGTTGAGAGGAAGAAAGCAAACATTCCAGGCAGGCAGAAGCAATAGCAGGATCCTGGAGGCTGCCTAGAGTAGGAAGGATTAGGTAAAAGGATGCCATGCTAGAGCTGTTGCCATAGCAACCAACAAACAGCTGGGTGGGTGGCAGACAGGCCAGCTAGCACTAATGCTCCTGTCCCTGTTATTCCTGGACCACCCCCCATTCACCTTATGCTGATGCACTACCACTCAGGGAGCAGCTCCCATGAGTACTGATCTCTGAGCTCATTTCAAATCCTAGGACATTGTACAAGAACTATGCTACACAACTAAGACCAAATATGGGGGGGGAACTGGGGGAAGGGGATGACACATAAGTCTCTCTCACAGTCTCATCCATCTGTTCCTAACTTGGAATGAACCCTAGGAACTTTTGAAACACTGGAACCACCCACCTCCCTCATTCTTGCTCACCCTGGTCCTCACCATCTTGTCTCCAATTATGCCACTCCATTTCTAAGCCCTTTCTGTGTTCTGGTTTCCTGGGCAACCTCCTCCCAGGAGGTCATAAAGAGTTTGCTCGGAAATAACACCTCCAGCCAATCCATATTCACTCCCAAGATATTCAATCAGATCTCTGCTTTCATTTTCTGCATAAACAACTGGAAATCTTGCTCCACATTTTATTCTTCCATAGACTATCTCTGCAGCTGATGCTAATTTTATTCAGTGTGGCTCAGGCCTGTTTAAAGCCATGGTGCCCTGGGTAATTTAAAAGAAGCTCAAGAGCAAGATACTCATCAGAAACGCACACTTGTCCTGGTGAATCTTTCAATAAATAGTATTTGGGGAAAATGGTTCATCCTGCAACCTGTGAGGCACAGAGTTGTGATGTTGGAATTTAGTACATTATGAGCTTGGATCTCCCACATTGCAGATTTCCTGTGAAAGCTTCTGAGCAGGAGCGTTTGAGGCCCTGGGGTTTGAAGCACATAAACTTCTTATTCTTAAATCTGATGCTTTGCCCACAGTGTTCCCAAGAACTGACCATATTTTCTGCCTTCTGAGATATAAGACTGCGCTGATTGAATGAGAGTGATGCATAGCCAGGAAGATGTGCAGGTGGCACTCCAGGGACACACTTGTTGGAAGTCCTTGAGGCCTGTCTCTAAGAGTTTGCCAAGTATAACAGTGTCCCACAATGCTTCCCTTTCCATCCTTAGAGGATAATAAGATTTCCTGGAGTTTTGATTCCACTAATGATTACTCATTCAAAAACATTGGCTTTTCTTCCAACTAACATCACTGGTTTTGTTCCCACGCCCACATTCAAATTGTTGTCTTTCAGAGTCTATGTTGGAGAGAACTCCCTTTTCCTGCACACCCTCAGTACCTCCAGGACTCTGGACTGGCTCCTTTGGCCTGATCTGGACCTCCATCCTTTCCTTCCTTTCCACTGAGCCACTGTGCTTATTCTGTCCCAACCCCAAGAGAGCAAAAAGCTAAAATTTAAAACTTATCCTCTGACATTTATAAGAACTCTTTACTCTAAAATGTCAAATGTTTAAATTGTTACTCTTTGGATAAAAGATTATTTTATGTCATTATGCTTATATCAGACCTTTAAAAAATAAATCCCCCCTAATTATGGAAATAGAGAGAAGCCAGGCTTGTTCATTGCTTTATTTTGGTATTGCCTGCTCATCTAACCAACTAGACCTTTGTCTTAGCCAACTTTCAAAGAAGAGCAGTAACAATCCCAAATTCACACTCAATTTGTTTTCTATTTTGCCTTCTAAGTGTTCAGTTGGGAAATGTTCCTGAAACTCTTCAAATCTATCAAGTTTGAGAGATTAATTTGCCATAACCTCAGCTGCAGTCAATTCGAAAGCAAATCCTGTTAAAAATCTATATTAATTTGTAGGACTCTGGCACCATTTACACTAATTTATCCCAGTGTCCATTTATTGAGAGATTTGATGTACCTGGCCATGGAGTAAGCGCAAGGGTGAATGGAGATGAATAGGATGCAGCCTACACGGAGGCCTCTGACTGCTACGAGTAAAATTGGTCTAGGATTTTGATATTGTGATTTTCAATGCAGCAAGCATATTCTTTTCTACACATTATGTAGTTTGTGGTAGGCACTATCATTCCATTGCACAAGTGTATAATGAATTGGTGTTTTCTATTTTTTTTTTTTGCGGTACCAGGGATTGAACCCAGGGGTGTTCTACCTCCGCGCTACACCCCCGGCCCTATTTTTTATACTTTATTTTGAAACCAGGTCTCACAAAGTTGTGGAGGGCTTCACTTAGTAGAGAGAGAGAGAGAGAGAGAGAGAGCTGAGGCTGGCCGCGAACCCGGATCCTCCGGTCTCCACCTCCCAAAGTACTGGGATTACACGCCCAGCTGAATTGGTGTTTTCTAAAAGTTTCTGTTACTGGATGGACTTCAGTCTGACTTCATATTCTCTTCATTTAATCTTGCAGACCTCTTTCTCTACTGATGTGAGTCCCATTGAGGAGTTTCCGGAGCCTGAGGAAAATGTTGCAAGAGAAGAAAGGGAATTAAAAGAGGAGAAGGATGAAAGGGAACAAAAGGAAGAAGAAATACCTGAAAACGTAAACACTGAAAAGATTTCCATAGAAACACTACTGAAAGTGTTCCGAGGAGGGAGCGAAGCACAGGACACTAACAGATTTGCTGGCCACCTGAAGATAGAGAACATTTATGCAGAGGTTGGTAGAAAGGACAACCCATACATGAGGAAAGTTGCCCTCAATTTCAAGCACATGTTCATGGGGTTGCTCTGAAAAATGTATCATTGTATAGAAATTATGATGAATTCCTTTAGTAAATAAAACCATTATTTAATATATGCAGGACTGTAAAGTTGATTCACAACATTTTTGTTCTTCCTTAAAAGAGCTTCATAAAGACATTTCAGGACCTAGGTGCCAAGAACCTTGAGCCAATTGAAGTTTCTGTTCTCTTGAAGCATCCTTTCATTCAGGACCTGATTGCCAATTATTCAGAGTACAAAATTGCTGTGAGTATGACCCAAAGGTATCCTAATTAGGGTGGGCTCAGGCTCAGGGCATGTTGGGCATTTCTAATGTGGGCTAGCAAGGAAGGAGAAGGAGTCGGACTTGGCCAGAGAGGCCAGCCTGCAATACCCAAAGGGCAGCAAGCTCATGCACAGTTAAGGCAGCGCTCAGTACTAACGATCTGCTTCATCAGTACCAGGGGGCTTCCTTGGGTCTACAACAGAAGGTTGAGGGTAGATGATAGTTAAAGCTGGCTGATAGATAAAGCTGAACATCACAGTTCTGGATCATCCTCATTACATAGTGATGCTAGCCTAAGATAAAAGAGCATGGAGAATAGGCTCCCTCCCGCCAAAGAAAAGTAACCAAGAACACGGTCTCCAGCCAAGGACTGACAAACTCATCATACTCAAACCATGGCATCCATTGTCTATGTAGCAGAAATGAGATTGCGTGCAAAAGTTTGGGCACCAGTTTCATCAGGGAAACTGTGCAAGATGGGGAAACTAAAGATAAAATCCAGGGAAAATGGGCCAACCCAGCTGAAGAAAGGAAGATCTGCAACTCAGAGGTCACATAGGAACCAAGCAAGTCACTGCCACACCTGCTAAATGTGCATATACTGTGGAAAGAAAGACCCAGGTCTCTAACAGCAGGGGCTAGACAGGCAGATGCTGACACCCACCCCATTTCAGGGTACAGCAAGTGGCTACAATCCTCTTTAATAAGCATGAAGTATCTTTATTTGACTCCTTTTGGTTGTTTATTGGACTATAAAAAGTTTGCTGAGTTTGAGATAAAAGCACTTTCACTTTGGCTATATGCAGGCAGTCTGAGAAGCATTTCTCCTGACTTCTCTGTGATAATAAATTACCTTTTGCAGGTCTTTTCCTATGCCCAGAAACGATCCATCCAGACTTAAATTTCTTTGTAGCTAAATTTATTCTAAATTGTTGATCCAGTTTTGTTTGTTTTTGTTGCCGTCCTGGGGATGGAAATCAAGACCTTGCACATGCTTGGCAAGCACTCTACCATTGAGCTACGTCCCAGCCTGTGAATCATTTTGAATACTCATTTCATTACCTATATTGCTATAATTGAAATTGATTTCTAACAAGCTAGCTACTGTCAAGACACTAAGCATGTCCAGGAATTAAGTATAATTATAGAATATAAGAACACAGGCTCTGGAGTCAGAAAGTCATGGGACTGAATCTTATCCACAACTCAGTACCTCTCTGATCCTGTCTCCTAACCCTAGCTATCTTATCTGTTAAATGGGGATAACAGTCATTCCTATTCAAAGGGTGGTGGTAAAGATTGAGATCATGCATGTAAAAGCACTTGGTATGATATCTGACCTGTGAAAAGTGCTATAGAGCCAGGCGTGGTGGCGCAAGCTTATAATCCCAGTACTTGGGAGGCTGAGACAGGAGGATCGTAGGTTTGTGGCCAGCCTCAGCAATTCAGTGAGGCCCTCCACAACTTAGTGAGACCCTGTTTCAAAATAATAATATTAATAGTTAAAATAGGGCTGGGGTTGTAGCTTTAAGGTAGAATACCCCTAGGTTCAATCCCCACTACCACAAAAAAAAAATGCTATAGAAATAACACCTATTCGGATTATGTTTGACACTGAGCTACGACCACCGAGACCAGTAGCATCAGCTTCCATGGGAAAGAGAAAAAATGAGTGCCAGACTCAGCTGCTGCTCTCAAGCAAATTCCACATCTGTTTGCAAGATAATTTTTGCCTACAGGAATTACAAGAGAATCATATAAGGCAAACCAACCATGCACAAAACTATAGGAATTCAAACCATGACATTTTTATGTGCTAGAAGCATGAGGAGAATCCACCCAGGAAGGAATGAGCCGGGTCATGAAAGATGGTCAGGGTTTTGGCAAGTGGAGGGAGAAAAGACTTTGCTACTGGAGTGGGGAAGTGGCAGCATCCTAGGTGACAGGGAGGCCTGGACCACGGCACGGAAGCGGGATTGCATGGGAAGAGCGGGATCCAACTACTGGAGGAACCATCTGCAAAAGGTGTAAAGTGAGTCCACTGGATTAGTAAGATCAGGCCAGATTGCAAAGAACCTCAGAGAAACTGGATTCAATTTGAAAAGCAATGGAATATAAGTAGGCTTCTGAGAAGGGGTGTGATGTGATGCAGATTTCTTCCTCCCTAAATATGTCTGTAATTCTTAATCATACCATGTCATTGTGTCGTCTTGTACAAGGTGGCACCACAGGCCCACCACTCCAGACTGCATTTCTTCCTCCGTGCTTTAGTTCATATGCTACTACTGGTTCTAGGTAATGGGAAGTAAATCCTATTACGGGGAAGAGGCCTCTTATGTTGAACTAATAAACTATTTTGCAAAATCTTTTGGAATTATTATAGCAGGATTTATTTTCCATTACCTAGAACAAGCAGTAGCAAAGAATGGTGCCACAATTGCTTCTCCTCTAATGGGAAGAAAGCTTCCTACAAAGTCAGGGTGGTCTGGAAATACCTTCACTCTACTCAGAATGGCTAAATATGAGGAGCTTGCAGAGAAGATTCTAGTTCCCCCTTTGCCTGAGAAAAGAAAACCAGAAGAGATAGAGGCTGCCTCCCAAAGTCAGCCCCTGATGAGGTGTTCCACTCCCAGGGACAAGTGGAGTCCACAGGGTTCTTCAGTTATGTATTTCTCTAATTTGGGGTGAAGTTTTATCAACTTTCAGGATACTTCAACTGAAGTACTACTACCATTTTGGACAGGTTCTTCTTTGTGCAGGACTGTCCCAAGTATACCAGGATGTCAAACGTTCTGGGACTCTACCCACTGTATTCCAGGAGCATCTTGACATACTGACCACCACAACCACCTCTGCTTCATCCCCAAACCTCCCTCCTGCACAGTCCCTCTGGCTGAGAGCCACCCCGCTGCTATCCACCAGTTACATAGTCTTAGAGTAGCAGTATCGCCTCACACTCCCTTGGCAGGAGTGTCCATTTATTCATTCATTAGTTAATCCATTGCCAGAATGCTTCTTCAAGATATGCCCTCATGGGCTCCTTCAAATCTTGCTCTCCTCCCTATTGCTGCACAGAGAAATCAAACAAAAAGACAGGAATTTACAGCAATGGGAACACAAGCATGTGATTGTGAGTCAATAAGCATTATGCCAATGACATGAAAAACCTAATATTATTAGGCTGGGCATGGTGGTGTGGTGTACACCTGTAATCCCAGTACTTGCGAGGCTGAGACAGGAGGATTGCAGGTTTGAGATCAGCCTCAGCAATTCACTGAGACTGTCAGCAACATAGGGAGACCCTGTTTCCAAATAAACAAATAAATAAAAATAAAAAGGGCTGGGGGTGTAGCTCACATGTAGAACGTCTGTGGGCTCAATCTCCAGTATAAATAAATAAACAAACAAACAAATAAATAAATAAATAAATAAATAAATAAATAAGGATCCCTTTCTAGTAAGGTACTCTATTACTGTATTCTCATTTTGGGTAACAAAAAAAAAGAAAGAAAGGGAAGGAGGGAGGGAAGAACGAAGGAAGGAAGGAAGGAAGGAAGGAAGGAAGGAAGGAAGGAAGGAAAGAAGGAAAGAAGGAAGGAAGGCAGTTCTTGAAGACTTGGGGCTATCATAGACCTGCTGTCATATATTTTGCTCCAGAAATCCATAGAAGTAAATAGATCACATTTTCAAAATGAACTTTAACCACAGTGATGTTATTTGAAGATCGTTCAAGATAAGTAGAGCAAGAGCTCGAGTGTGGTTTTTCAGGTGAAAATGTTTGCTGTTCTAAACAGTGGAAAGTGAAGGCTGTGCCTGACAGCTCTATGTTTACAAGGTCTGTGTTTAGAAGAGGCAACTTGAAAACACATAACTGAAAAAAAATGTGTGTGTGTCATTATGATGATAGGCTTTAGTTTTGCTCCCACTAGATAGTAAACTGGCTTTGAACTTAAGAGAATCGGCTCTGGAGCCACACCTACGAAGTGTGTGACCTTGGCCAAGTGACCGCAGTATCTTGGTTTCTCCATCTGTAAAACAGGGTTGATTCTCATACCTCCCTCATAGAGGTTTTGTATGGATGAAATGAGTTAGTACATAGAAAGTGCTTAACTCAGTTCCTGGCAGATACAAATCACATGGTGTGAGATACTACTATTGCTACTGGTCTGTGGTAGGCATAGTGCTCATGAGTTATTGCCAGGTGAAATGAGCCATGTGAAATTACAGGTGGATGGATTAATGAGCTGCCATTTATCTCTTGAATGCATAGTGTCTTCTCTTTAGACCAAAAGAAGTCTTTCCCTGGTGCAGGACCCTGATGACAAAGGATCCAAACTAAAGTTCCAGGAAACCCCAGGTGGTCAATACCTATGTAGAAATCCCAGAATTTGTGTTGGATTTTATAGTTATTCAGTTAAAGTCACTTGTTTAACTTCACCTTTAATAGAGCTTATGCAAGGAAGTTGTTTTCAAGAAATGTTTCTAAATTATTAAGAAAATGATTTGGGTAAATGTAACAAAATCAGTATGAGGATATTGTAACTGGGTTGCTGATGAACTAAAGTAATTTCCTATGACAAATATATTTACAAATGTAACTGAATGAACAATTTTCTCTAACAACCTAATATATATTGTTTCTTATGATAAACACATGCCACATAATTGTAAATTTCATTAACAAAACCTATAAAGTGAGCATATCACCTTATGATTAATGTTTACATTCAGTGGGAGATAAGAAATCTTTTAGTGTTAAAATCAGAATGTCACAGTACAATATCTTATAAGCAAACAAATCAGGACCCAATTATAAATAATTACAAGTATCACTGGAAAATGACTTTCTTCCTGCTTTGTCTTCAAGGTATTGAACTTTCTAAAATATTCTTCAACCTCCTCCCTTAGCTTTATTACAAAATAGGGTGGCTGCTTCAGTGCTTCGTGCTTTCAAAGCACCTATGCTGAACATCTTCCATTTCTGCAGGCTTGTCTCCATCCACTGCTACTGACAGTCATGGCCCTGATGTCAGCTATAAATTTATCCAAGGCTGGTTTAAATATATCTGGAGTTCGTCATTTTTCCTCTGCTATGGAGTATCACATAATCATAGATCAGCTCATTCTTTAGTCCTCAAATTAATTCATTATTATAAACATAGTATTCAAAGAAGATATTGTCTAAAGAACTGCAGCGGGTAGGACCCAAAAAGTCAGTGGAGAGAAGCTGTTCTTTTCCAGTTGGTTCACTCAACGCTGACCTTTGGCATTAGGAGATCTGTGTTTTCAAGGAACAAGATTCCTCATGAAAATGATTCACTGTAATTCCTGGCAATGACTGATATAATCAATGTGTGTATCAGTCAGCAAGGGTCAGCTGAGATAGTGGACTAACTCATGTCTTCATGTGTAAAACAATCACAAACCGAAGTCTTTAAAGTACTTCCCTAAATTTGTGAAATAAAAATACTAACACCACCTACATGCAGTTCTATATTTTCCACATGTGTTGCTACATCTTCTACATTGTGGTAATATTTTAAATATTTTTGAAAGATAACTGTGATTTAAGATATAAGACAGCTAGATATTTTAACTGGATGAAAAGCAGGCCATTCTATCCCTGATATTCTTTTTAAATAGAGGAATGAAACAGTCCCAGAAAAGTACTCTGCTGCTTTAAAATTCTACAAATCTGTAGGTATGGTTAACTTTGCATTATAATTTTCCTTTAGTGGAAGGTGAGTACTATCTTTTATTCATTCATAGAGAAATAGTCTTTTGGCTTGCCCCATTACATGACAGAATCTATGCAATTACTTTTACAACTGCTATTTAATCTAATATGATAACTACATAATTAGATGAGGATATCGAAGTATACAAGGGTACAACTAGTCAGTTACAGGGTAAGATTCAAACTAAATTGAGAACAGTTTTCCCAAAGGAGAAAAAGAAAACTTAGTGTTTAATCACTGCTGTACATTAGGTGACCAATAAGCCAAAATTCTTTATAAATATTTTAACTTTGAATCTTTTCTCTTAGGATATTAAAATGATCCTTCAAAGGAGTGAACATATACAAGGAAGTGATGGAGAAAGGTCACCTTCAAGACTTACAGAGGAAAAGAAATGAAGACCAAAGACTATGTTTTTTATAATTTGTAATGAATCTTCCAAAAAGCAAATGTGGCCATGGTGCTTGTCATATATGTTATCATTGTAGATATGACCCCTACCGGTTGAAGAGGGGCCCTGAAAAGGGAACCTTGTTCAACTCTATCATTATTCTTAAAGAAAAAGAGCAAAAATCCAAAGTAAGCAAGACTGCATTTCAAAGTAATCTTAAAAATAAAAATTACCAGAAACAATATAGTCAAAATTCAATACACACATAAGTCATAAATACTCCCTGTGAGAAGTAACTGTGTTACAACATATTCAAGTGAATATACTGAAAATTCCCCCAAAATTCCACATCATGCTTTCTGTGCATCTTATAGTTCTTGCTCCATGTGTCATAAAAATGTCAAGTTTCATCCCAGTAGACAAGGAGAAGGCTTCATTATCAAACTGCTAGTACAGCCATGCTCCTATCATCCATTCATAAATCCTCAATCAAATATAATGCTTCTGTCATAGATAGCTATACGTGTACAATTATATCTTTTTACTTGATAAATTCGTGACTCAGATTCAATGATGCTTATCTCAAGAAAATATCGGCTGGGCTTCTATGACACCCTCTCTGTGTCTCCTCACTGTCTGCTCCTTCTGAGGATCTCTTGGTGGATCCTCCCCTTCTACTTAGCCTCCAGATGTTGGAGGGATCCAGGGATCAGCCTTCTATAGCCACAGCCAATGTCGCAATGAGTCATCCGTCTCCATGATGTCATGGGTATTACAGAAGTTTACAACCCTGAAAGTTCTATTCCTATCTTCCCCTGAAATTCCAATGGGTTTTAACCCATTAAGGACCATCATCCCAGTTGTAGGATACCTTTAAAAACTTAAATTGAGCAACAATTATACCACTTATGGTAACTTTTGAAGTAAATATTATGTTATTAGAATTCTAGTCTTTGGAGAAGAGTAATAGATGAATGATTACAACATTTGAAATAGACATCATATATATTAAATATTTACAAAGGATATATAAGCTCTAGCTTATTATTTCCAACCTATTTTAATTAACCTGTATCAGTTTTGTTGAAATATTCGCAGAACTGAAAACTTGAACTTAATAGGCTAACATCTACCTGATTTCCACATAGATGGTCATCAGTCATCTCAAAGGTAACCTGTCTGAGGCAGAATTCCTGATTTTCCTGTTCCTCAAAACTGCTTCTCTACATCTGTCCCCATTTCCAGCAATTCTGTACTCCTTTTGCCCAGATCAGAGAACTTGAAGTCATCTTTGACTTCTGTCTTTCATATCCTACCTCCAGTCATAAGCAGATCAGGCAGGATATGCCTTCAAAATTCATCTATAATCTTCCTTATTCCTGCCACAAGAAGTCTGTCCAAACCACCGTTTCTTGCTTGGATTATTGCAGCAGATCATTAACCAGCCATCCTGTTTCTGCTCTTGCTCCCCCTGCAGGCTGTTCTGATCACAGCATCCAGAGGGAGTCATAATGCAAGTCAGGCCACCCCTGCCTTCTGCTCCAACCCTCCATCGGCATCCCCTCTCAGGGAAAATCCAGCCCAAGTCCTTACTTTGGTCTTACCTCCTGCTAACTCTCTAATCTCATCTGCTGTTCTCCCCTTTCTCACTTTACTTAAGCCACAAACCCACCTTGCTGATCCCGGACACCCAGGCACACTCCTGCCCTGGGGCTTTTTCACTCCTCTGCTTGGACTGATGCTTCTCTCCCATCACTGGATGACTTGCCCCATGACTTCCTTCAGGTCTCTACTCAAAGGTCACTTTGCCAATAAGGCCTTCTCTTGTTAATACAAAATAGGAACAGTCTATGACATCCTAACCCCCCCCCACACACACACACACACATACAACTACCGGTTTTTCTCCATTGCACTTATCAGATCTGACATATCTTTATCTGTTACTCCAATGAGTTTCAAGTCCCACAAAATCAGGGGTTTTGTGCATTTTTATTATTGCTGTGCCCTACGACTAAACTCATAGCCAGCTTTGTGTTGATACATTTGGGCAAAATGTATGGAAATATCACATTTAGATGGATCACTATAACACTTGTCCAAGACAATTTCTAGTGTTAGTGGGAATTATATTCTACTTCTAGAAAGGGGCTCATTTCCTGGGGTTGCTTCTTGTCAGCTAAGAGTCACCCAGAGGTTCCCAGAACTCTGTCTTCAAGATCATGACCCAGAGGTATACTTGGGAGATGAAAAAGAAACCTTACCAGAGGCTTCAAAATTCCAACTTAGCTGATTCACATATGGACAATCAGGATATTTCTAGTTATGTTAGAGGAGGGAGAAGAAAAATATCTGAAAATAGAGTTAAAATAAATAAAACATCATGATAAGGACACAGTAAACCATCCACATTTCATTAAGGATTGAACACAACAAGACAACATTACATTGCAATAGGAAAATAGTAAAGCAGAACAAACAACATGCCTTGCTAGCATTGTTTTCTTGCACAATGCTGTTAAATAGGAAGATTGTAGACTCTCCCCTGAGCCCATTACCTCCTCTAAGCAGTAGGAGAGCAATGTGCACACAAGTGATCGCTGAAGGGTGTTTGCCTCATCACAGTCTCATCATTATCAGGATTAAGCAGATCTGGTGACTGGGCGCAACCCAGAGATAGTAAAGAAACTCTCCCACCACAGGTCCTGGAGCAGGCAAGGGGTGAAATTCACACTGAAACCAGAGGTTACTTTCAATTCTCCCAGAGAGAGGAAGCATGTACTAAAATCTCACCTGCCTGAGGGCCTTTTAAGCCTTATAATTCTAGTGAATGCCCGCCCATCTTCAACTCATTCTAAAAATGGGCTCAGGATGTCACAGCCATCACTGCTGTACACACACAGTATGGGTTTTGAAGAGTTCTGTGGTGAACTGGTAACCAACCATTTCAGCCAGCTTTTTCATCGCTGTGACTAAAATACCTGACAAGAACAACTTAGAGGAGGAAAAGTTGGTTCAGGTTCATAGTTTCAGAATTTCATTCATAGTTGGCTGGCTCCAAGGCAGAAACATCATGGCGGCAGGGCATGGCAGAGGACAGCTGCTCAACTCATGGTGGCCAGGTGAGAAAGCAAGAGGAGGGGCCAGGACAGATACAGTCTTCATGGCCACAGCCCCAGTGACCCCTCCTCCATCCATGCCCACCTCTGAACCTTCTGCATGGAGGATCATGCTCTCAACACATGAGCTTCTGGGAGACATTCCAAACCCAAATGAACCAAAACACCAACAGAAATCAATGACATCTTAAACTTGCAAATAACTAAAACTCCTAAGCCTTTGTCTCACATGCTTTAGCTATACATTCCACATGTCTTAATAGTTACCACTTTAAAAAAATTTAAAGTACAGATATTTAGATATAACCCTATTAAAATTCATCTTTCAAATTAGCCCTTATATTTTATATTGTCTTTGTGTTAAAAGAGAGAAAGAGAGAGATAGAGAATGTATAACCAGTTCCATTATCCAGCTGGGTGTATGTCTCCACGTAGGGTAGCACAACCTGCCCTGGTCCCAGGGCCCTGGGGAGAAAGCATCCTGGGGCTCCCTTCTGGGAAGCACGCCTGGGGCCCTGGCCTGCCTGCACCGCCCTGTGGAAAGGCCCTTCAAGGCCTCATCTCACTCCAAAACTTTTGCTGTCCCTTTGCCATTAGGTAGCTTGGCTTTTTGAGGGCCGGATTTTGCAGGGATGATGCTCCCAAGAGCCACCATCTTCACTGAAGACCAGTGATTTTCCTACTACTCCATGCAAAGGCCAGAGCCAAGAAATGCTTGTCATAGGGGCCCAGGCCACAGGCTGCTGGTGTCCCAAGGACCTGGATTCAGTCACCCACCTACATGAGAAATAAGAGAAAATTATATAAAATGGAAAAATGAATTTAATTGATGCTTGGACAAAACTAGAAAGATAGCTAATGTCTAGGCCTAACCTAAGGAAACTTTTTAATTTATAGGAAGAAAAAGCCAGGAAATACACATGTAGCCAGACAGAGATGTTGCAATTCCAGCTCTCTGACTTCTGCTGCATCCTCCTGCACCAGGCCAGGGCTTGGGGGCATGTTCAGCTTCTATTCTCAACTTGAGATGAGGGCCTGTAGACAAGCCGAGATGGAGAATCCAGATTAACAAATACGTTTGCACGAAATGGCTGGAAACAGAAACAATTTGGGGCTTCTAATTCGAAATGGGCTCTCTTACATGCTGATGTTTTCATCTGAATTTAATGACTTGCCACAGCTTTTCCATCTCAGGTGAAAATTCCTCCCACACTCCCAGCCTCACCTTTGTGACTCATCCACAGCTCTTCCCCTTCTGACCTTCTGGCTCTGCCCAAAGCTCACCAGCCCTTCAGGAATGGTTCCCTACAGTTTTATGTATTAAAAATATTTCTGCACAGACAGTGAAAATAGCTGTCCTCTCATCATAGAAAAAAATAGATTGCTTTGATTTTTTTTAAAAATGAGTCTCCTTTTCTCACACTAGTGGTATTATGTCACCATCATCCAAGCATCCAATATTGATATTATATGTAGTTTCCCCTTTGACCCTCCTGATATGCCACTTGAACCATTTCCAGTCTGTAATTCGGTGGCATTATGACATTCACACTGCTGCGCAACCATCACCATTGTCTATTTCCAAAACTTCTCCAACTCCCTAAACAGAAGCTCTGTAACCATTAGCAGTAACTCCCCATTCCTCCCTCCCCTCCACCCCCTGGTAACCTCTAATCTTTCAGTCCCTTCTTCTGTCTCTAGATAGATAAGTGGAGTCATACAATATTTGTCTTTTTGTGTCTGACTTATTTCACTAACAATGTTTTCAAGGTACATCAATGTTGCAACATGTATCAGAAGTTCATTCCTTTTTGTCACTAAACAATATTCCATTGTATGGATCTATCACTTTTGTTTATTCATCTATCCATGAACACTTGGGTTGATTCCACCCTTTGGCTATTGTGAATAATATTACAATGAACATGGGTGTACAAGTATCTCTTTGAGTCACAAATATCTGTTTTCAGTTCTTTGGGGTTTTTTTTAGAAGTTGAGTAGCTTCTTATTTCTTCTTACACAATAGTCTCTCCTATTGCATTGTGAAAAACCACTCCAAAACTTTGTGTATTAAAGCAGCAACAATGTTTATTTTGCTCATGAACCTATGATTTAGGGCTCAGGCAGAGCCCAAGCTTCTGTTTCATACAGACTCCTTGGGGCAGCTCAAAGCCTGGGGTCTTTGGCATCTCTATCTCTGTGTGGTCTCTTCCCATTGTTTCTCCAGCTTGACAAAGTAGTTTGAGTCTCCAAAAGCACATGTCCCAAGAAGAGGAGCCAAGCAGAAGCTCCATTGTCTTTATGACCAGATTTCAGAAATTGCTCAGCATCCCTTCAACTCTCTATAATCCACTCTCTAAGACCAGCTCATAGTCAAGGGAAAAGTTGACAAACATTGTGAAGATACTGTTTAAAACCCTCTCGTCCTTCATAACAGTGTTTTTCATCTCATTTCTATCAGGATCCTACTGATTGCAAAATACAGAGACCCATGTTTTCCCATAGGAAAATCACAGAAACCTCAAATCAGGAGCCAGGATTGGAAACAGGCCTGGCTTGATGGTATTATTAGCTTCAAAGCAGCACTCCACTCAGCACTTCAGAGACAAGCGTTAGTGACTGTTCCCTATAGAATATTGCCATTAAAGTGGCTTAGCTGTGCATTGTAGGGCTGCTTCTTTTTGTCTTTTCTGCCCTTGGATGAAAAGTACTGTTCGCTTTCTATGTAGAATCCCAAGAGAGGAATTTTTATCATTCTGACTCATCCTTTTTGATCCAGGCCACACACCTTGTGTTAATAGGCTACCTTTGGATGCCATGTGGCCCATTGGTATTGAGATGTAGAAAACTACTAGGATGGCCGGCCCGAGAAGGATGGGAACTGCAGAACAGCAGATTCCTTTATAAGAGGCAGACCCTTAAATGAGTTATTAATGTTTCCCGGAGAAAGTGAAGTCAATTGTCTTTTTAACTATCAACCAAATCCTTAAATTCACAATCTAGCTAAAAGAGTCAGATCAACTCATGGCAAAAGTATTGGATCTGGCCCTAGCTTTGCCCCTGGGTGCCCTTGGAAGGCCACCAATGGCATAATCTTAGGCCTGGAAGTGACATTGGAGGCCATCTAGTCCAACTCCCTCCATTCACAGTTGGAGGAATTTGGGGGAACTTCTTAATTTAAAACTTAGGTGTTAACCAGAGTTTCAATCTCCTAAAGAAGGCTACTTATTTCAGGACACTGTACCTTCCACCCAAACACCAGTTTTGAAAAGCCAACTCTTAAAAATTGCACCATGTCAAAAGGTCATGAACAGCCAGGCCAACCACTCTATCAGGCAATGGTTCTGGTGTACACCACTGCACTTTTAGTTTATATAAATTACAAAATTTTGAGGTCACCCAGAGCTCATTTTAAAACCACTAAAATAAATTACAGTGTCTCTATAAAAATAAAGGGAAGCTGATTTTATTTATTTATTTTTTGCTAAAGTAAATATAACATTGATGATGTAGTAATGAAGGAATTACTTGGGGAAGATATGGTTAAGGAATGTGAAATGTCTATTAATGTGGATACATTAAAAAAAAGCCTCCTCGGCCACATTCATTTGGACAGCAGAGCTGTGAACCTGGTGACGGTTACTGTTGACTCTGAGATTGCTTTTTCCCTTCTCTTTCTTCCTCTCAATAGCTCTCCTCTTCCCTCACACCTGCCTCTCCATGTCCACATATTTGAAAGAGCCATTTCCTCCTCTTTAATAAGGACTGGTATTTTGGATCAGTTCATGGAGGAAGCCCACAGAGGAGGCCACCATTACTTCTAGATGGTGGGTCTGAAAGGTGTCAGCACAAACTGCTTGTAATCACTATCTTCAGATCACTTCCTGCTTACTTAGCACTGGCTTCACGGGAAGCCTATGCCATCTGTCCCTATGGCTACCCTTTCTCAGTCTTCATGAACCCCACCCCCCAAATTGTCACCCTCCTCAATACCTTCACTGTTTGCAACTCTATCTCCTGCAAATACTTGATTCTCATTGCAAGATCCATGTAGCACATAACACCAATCTTATCTACGCTTGCTACTCCTCAATTATTATTACACATCTTTAGTAAAATTCTCATTGCTTTTCTCACAAGTTCTGATCCAATTTTTTTAATTTCCCAAAATGTTACCACCACTTCTCTTCTTTTCTTTCTTTTTTCCCCCTCTCTTTTCTTTATAATCAGGAAACAAAAGGCTAAGAGAATGAGACCAGCAAAACCTGAACACTTGCTGTGTGCTATGAGCTATGCTTGGCTGCATGCATAATTTTCTTATTCCACCTTTGTAATGATGCTCTAGGTTTGGTATTACTTTTCCCCTCTTTACAGATGAGAATGCTGAGTAGCATATAGGTTAAGTGACCTACTCCAGGTCACTCAGCTGAGCCCTAGCCAAGTCGTGATTCAAACCCAGTTTCTGACCCATGACAAGGCTGGTGATCATTCCTCCATGCCACGTTGCCCCTGTTAGAGACGGGGTTTCTGAGAACCATGTGGCTCTCAACTGGGAATCTCATCATTGTCCTCTTGCCTCTGACAGTGCACCCACATCTCTACCTCATGAAACCTCTGTATTCACTTGTATTTCTCCTCCTTGCCTTCAGTCCTAGAGTACTGAAAGTTTTGTAGTCTAACCATTTGTTCCTCTTGTTTTATTCCCTCCCAACCTCTAAAAACCTAGTCCATTATTATTTCCTGTTTTCTATCATTTTGCTGTCTTCTTTTTGTGGGGTCCCTCTCCTGGCAACTACTCTTCATCCTACAAACATGTTTAAGAATGACGTATGGAGGTAAATCCTTCCCTTAACCCTTACTCCTAGAGTTAGTTACCTTTCTCTCTCTCTCTCTCTCTCTCTCTCTCTCTCTCTTCCTCCCTCCCTCCCTTCGTCCTTCCCTCCCTCCCTCTCCTTTCCTACAAGACTTCCTAAAGTAATAGCATATCCTCATTCCTCTTACTTTATGATACTTACTTTTGTCATAAACAGATATTTGATTTTGTCAGATATTTTTTCTGAATCTAAAAAAGTTATATGATTTTGTTTCTTTATTATATTAATGTAGGGAATTTTATTGTTTAATTTTGAGTAATGAACCAGCCATGCATTCTAGGAATGTATTATACATTGTGTATATCACTTTGAGCTACTAGTATTTTGTTGAGCATTTTTTGATCAAGTTCAGGAGGGATGTTGGTTTTCAGTTTTATTTTCTTACAATATATTTGGATTTCATATCAAATTAATTATGGCCTCATAAATTAGTTAGTATGTATTCCCTTCATTATTTTATGAAAGAGTTCATGTAGAATTAGTTTTTCTTCCTTAAATATTTGGTTAGATTTCTAATGAAGTCTTCTGACATGGTGTTTGGTTTATTGGAAGAGTTTTAATTATGAATTCAATTTATTTAATAGATAAAGGATTATTAAGATTATCTAGTCCTTCTTGAAGGCATGTTGGTGTCTTTCAAGGAATTTTTCCATTACATCTAAATTGTCAGGTTTATGAAAATTGCTAAAATGTTCCCTTATGATCCTATTAATATTGGTACAGTCTATAATGGTAACTCTTTTTTTTATTTATGGTGGTGTTCATGTATGTTTTCCTTTTTTTTTTCTTTTTTCCTTTTCTTGGTGAGTCTGGCTAGAGATTTATCAATTTTCTTCACCCTTTCCAAGAGCCAGCTTTTTGGTTTCAGTCAAATCTTAAGCCCTAAAATACTGGTCTTGGGGTGGTCCAAGATGGCGACTGAGGGAGACACCACGTTGTGATCCCTCTGAGACTTGGATCTCGATTGCCATGAAAGCACCTTCTCAACAAGAAAAGCAATGAACAATTGAACTAAACAATGCAAAAGTTTGAAACATGATGGAATCAAAGCCAGAAGACAAAACAGAGGACAGTAAAAAGCTCCAAGTGCCTTAACTAGGGAAGGGTGTCAGCGCCATATTGGCCAGAGTGCACTGGAAGCTACCCGCACTGCGGCTTCCACACACCGCCAACAAAGAAGCCAGCGAACTGTTGTAAATCCAGCAACCACAGATCATCAGCAATGAAAGCGAGCAGCAACTCCCTCCACGCTGGACAGAGGCCCAAACTGCAGCAGCAACGGAAGCGGCAGCGGTGCCACCTTGGTCAGACCACTCCAGCAGCTATCGTCATTGAGGCTTCTGCAGGCTGCCAACAAAGAAGCCAGTGAACTATTGTAAATCCAGAAACTGCATAGCATCAGCAATGAAAGCGAGCAGCAATTTGCTCCATGCTTGACAGAGACCCGAATGCCCGGAAGCCTGACCAGAACCTGTGTCAGCACAGCTGAGCCCACCCTCTCCCCCAGAGATTAAGAGCAGCACTCAATGAGACCATAAGTCAATGAGCCGCCCCAGGGGGAGATCACCCAGCGGGGCCACAGGGACTCGCATGGCAAGCAATAGACTCGTGGGGTCTGACACTTGGTGGATCACCCCTGTGGCTGTGGGAGTGGGGTCTGCTGTAAGAAACACCAAATGCATGGATAAGCAGACATGCCCTGGTGACATTAGGGTGGGACAGACCTATATCCTACAAGTCGCAGCGTGCTTGCGGGTTCTCGGGGATCATCACAGGAAACACGGTCTTGGTACCTGGGGAAAAATTAAACCAACCCAGTCTTCTCTGTGGAAAATGTGGAGTTCTGTGTTTGACAGAGTCAGATCAAAAAGATACCCACTGCTTCTGTAGGCAAAGAGAGACACAAGTCCAGGGTCCTGCACTAGTGACAACCACCATATGTGTAGACAGAGAGAGACATAACATCCCCAGTGGAGAACATGGAGACCCATGCTTGCAGTGAGAGGCACCAGGCAAGGGTCCCAATCACTGAAGGAGACCATGAATTGGGCCTATGAATGGACATTATACAAAGCAAGTGAAAATAACCATATAGTAAAGGCTATTCACCTTTAAGGCTCACATAGTAGCTAATATCTACCTCCAGAATAGGATACTATCAAGGGAGAGAGATTAGACATAGGAAACCTATAGAGCAAGGGAGTGCTACCAAAAGCAACAAAGATATAAACTTACCTGAAATCATGAGAAGGAAGAATATCAAAGAAACAATGAGCTCCCACAACTCCACAACAGAACCCACCAACACAGAAGTGCAAAGATTGCCAGAAGGACAATTCAAAACTTTAATAGTATGAATAATACAGGATTTCCAAAAGGAATTCAGAGAGATCCTGAAAGAAGTAAAGGATCAAATAAACAATGACTCTGACACCCTGAACAGGAATCAAAAAGAAGCTCTGAAGGAAGTGAAGGATGCAATAATTGAAATGAAGGCATCAATACAAACTATCAACAGTAGACTAGACCAAATGGAAAACAGGATCTCACTCTTAGAAGATGACCTCTCCAAAAATGAATGTATAATATATAATTTAGAAAAAAACAATTTGACAGCATTAATTGGACTTTGAAGAGATCTTGGCCAATCTTAAAAGAGAAAACCTATGAATAATAGGCATAGAGGAGAGAATAGAAGCTGAAACCAAAGGAATCGATAATCTTTTCAGAGAAGTAATATTAGAAAATTTTCCAAATATAGAAAAAGAGGTCGACACACAAATACAGGAAACATAAAGAACCTCTAATAGACAAGATCAGAGAAGAGGTTCACCACACCACATAATAATCAATTTGACTAATGTAGAGGCCAAGGAGAGAATCTTAAAGGAAGAGAGAGTAAAAGACCAAGTAACATTTGGAGGCAAACCAGTAAGAATCATTCCGGACTTTTCAAATCAATTCATGAAAGCCAGGAGGGCCTAGAGAGACATATTCCAAACTCTGAAAGAAAACAACTTCCAGCCAAGATTTATCTACCCAGAAAAGATATCTATCAAATTTGATGGGGAAATAAAAACCTTCCATGACAAACAGAAGCTGAAAGACATTATGTCTTCCAAACCAGCACTAGAGGAAATACTCAAAGAGATAAATTACAAAGAAGAAATAATAAAGAAACATCAGAACCAGAGAGACAATGCAGGCAAACAACTAGGCAAAGAAGAACAAACACTACCTCAAACAGAAATTAAAACTCAAAATGTTAGGAATTAACATTAACATAGTAATTAACATGAGTTAATTAACATAATTAACTCATCGCTCAATAATCACACTGAAATGGCCTCAATTCCCCAATCGAAAGTCATAAGATGGCAAAATGGATTAAAAATCACACTCCATTTACATGCTGTCTGCAAGAAACACACCTTACATAAAGATACACACAAACTAAAGGTGTGGAACTCGAAAACAAGCAGGAGTGGCAACTATGATATCACACAAATTAGACTTCAAACCTAAACTTATCAGAAGACAAAGCAGGTCATTTCTTACTGGTAAAAGGAACAATCCAGCAAGAGAATATAACAATAGTCAATGTTTATACCCCAAACATAGGTGCAACCACTTTCATAAAAGAAACTCTTTGTGACATTAAATCACACATAGATCCCAATACAATAATATTGGGAGACTTCAACACACCTCTCACACTACTAGATCATTCTTCAAGACAAAAGGTCAGTAAAGATGCCTCAGACCTAAGGAACACCATAAACCAAATGGACCTACTAGACACGTACGGAATATTCTACCCAACTGCAGCTGAAATCACATTTTTTTTCAGCTGCTCATGGAACCTTCTCTAAAATAGACCATATCCTAAGGCCACAAAGTGAATATTAACATGTTCAAAAAATGTGATATAATCCCCTGCATCTTTTCAGACCATAATGGAATGAAACTAGAAATCAACTATAAGAAGACCCAGAGAAACCTCATAAACACATGGAGACTGAATGAGGAATGGGTCAGATAAGAAATAGGGGAGAAATTAAGAAATTCCTAGAAACAAATGAAAACAGAGACACAACATATCAAAATCTCTGGGACACCCTGAAGGCAGTATGGAGGAAAATTCATAGCACTGAGTGCTCACATAAGAAGAACAGAAAATCACAAATAAATAACCTAATGACACACATCAAAACCCTTGAAAAACAGGAAAAGTGTAACCCCAAAGGCAGTAGAAAAAAGGAAATTATTAAAATCAGAGCAGAAATCAATGAAGTAGAGAATAAAAAAAATACAAAAAATCAACAAAACTGAAAGCTGGTTCCTCGAAAAAATAAACAAGATAGATAAACCACTAGCCAACCTAACCAAAAGAAAGAGATAATCAGCCCAAATTATTAAAATAAGAGATGGAAAAGGTGATATTACCAATGCCAGCGTGGAAATCCAGAAGATTATCAGAAACTACTTTGAAAAACTATACTCCAACAAAATGGAAAACATAGAAGAAATTGACAAATTTCTAGATACGTACAACCTTCCTAAGTTGAATCAAGAAGATATAGAAAATTTAAATCGACCAATAGCAAGTAACGAGATTGAAGCAGCCATAAACAGCCTAACATCAAAGAGAAGTCCAGGTCCAGATGGTTTCCCAGGTGACTTTTATAAAACCTGTATAGAAGAACTAATCCCAATACTCCTCAATCTATTCCATGAAATAGAAAGAAACAGGACTCTCCCAAATACATTCTATGAAGCCAACATCACATTAATACCAAAACCAAATAAAGACACCTCAAGAAAAGAAAACTACAGGCCTATATCATTGATGAATTGAGATGCAAAACTTCTAAACAAAATACTAGCAATACGCATTCAAAACCACATCAAGAAAGCCAGGCGTGGTGGCGCACGCTTGTAATCCCAGTACTTGGGGAGGTGGAGACCGGAGGATCCGGGTTCACGGCCAGCCTCAGCTCTCTCGCTCTCTCTCTCTCTCCCTCTCTCTCTCTCTCTCTTTCTCTCCTTAGTGAGGCCCTCCGCAACTTCGTGAGACCCGGTTTCAAAATAAAGTAT
>PVJS01020700.1:0-32287 GCA_004027185.1 Glis glis | reverse complement strand
TGCAAGCATGGGTCTCTGCGGTCTCCACTTGGGCTGTCCCTATGTCTCTCTCTGTCTACATCTATGGCCGGTGTCACCAGCAGGGGCCCCCGGGCTTGTGTCTCTCTTTGCCTACAGAAGTGGCAGGTGTCGCTTTGACCCAATTCTGTGCAAACACGGAACTCCACGTTTTCCACAGAGAGGGCTGGTTTGGTCCAATTTTCCCGAGGTACCACAGCTGTATGTCCTGTGGCAATCCCCGGGGACTCTATAAGGGCGTGCGACACATGGGCTGCAAGTCTGTCCCACCCAAATGTCGCCAGGGACTGTCTGCTTATCCACGCGTCTACCGCGTCCCACAGCAGACCCCACTCCCACCTCCACCAGGTTAATCCGCACTGTCTCAGACCCCGCTAGTCCCTGTGGCTGCATTGGGTGGTCTCCCCCTGGGGTTTCTGGATTCACAACAGGTTGCTGGCATCTCCGTTGGTCTTGTGTAGAAGCCACAGTGCTGGTAGCTGCCGTAAGGTCCTGCCAAGATGGTGCTGCCACAGCTGCTGTCGCCGCCGCCGTTTGGTGTCTTGAGTGTGGAGGAGCCGCTGCTTGCTGACCTGTAGTTGAACTTACAACAGGTCTCTGGCTTCTCTGCTGGCGGCGTGTGGAAGCCTCAATGCCAGTAGCGGCCAGCGTGGTGCGGCCAAGATGGCGCTGCCGCCATCCCTTAGGTAGGCACTTGGAGCTTTTTACTTTCCTCTGTTTTGTCTTCTGGCTTTAATTCCATCACATTTCAAACTTTTCATTGTTTACTTCAAGTTTTTGTTGCTTTTCTTCTCCTGTGGAGAAGTTGCTTTCATGGCGATTGTGATCCAAGTCTCAGAGAGATCGTAGCATGGTATCTCCCTTGATCGCCATCTTGGATCCTCAAACTAGACTTCTTTAAATGTGCTTTGTTGGGTAGATGTAACTTTGGGTTGATGCAATTATTTAAATAATTTACAATTAAATTATGAAAAAGAAATCCCAAAACCTCCAAAAATAAAAAGATATAAATGAACATAAATGCATAACCAGTTTTTTACCTAACCACCAAAGAGGAACCAATTACAAGTGACTTAGAAACACAGTCATTTGACTGGTACTCCCAGATAGAACCTACTGATAAAAAGAGCTCTGAGGCCAGGCATTGTGGCGCACACCTGTAATCCCAATACTTGGGAGGCTGAGATAGGAGGATCACAGGTTTGAAGCCAGTCTCAGCAACTTAGTGAGGCCCTTTTTCCAAATAAAAAGTAAAATAGGGCTGGGGGTAGGAGGTAGAATGGTAAAAGGTAGGAGGTAGAAAAGGTAAAATAGGGCTCAGAGGTAGAATGCCCCTGGGTTCAATCCCCAGCATGTGCACACACACACACAGAGCTATTAAAAAAATTAAAGGAATGTTTAAGATTTTTGAATTGTCCTGTTGTTATCTGAGATTGTCATGTATACGATGTGAAACAAAGCAAATGATTAATTGTGTGATGTTCAAACCCTCTCATACCCAGAGTAATTGATAACTGAGGTCCTTGGCATGGGAAGAAGGAAATAAGTAATTTAGATAGAAAGGTTAAGTAAAAGTCCTATCATCATGAATTTGAATATGAGGTATCAATATGAACAAATGATGTATTTGATAGTGTGTGTGTGTGTGTGTGTGTGTGTGTGTGTGTGTGTGTGTTATTGGGGATGGAACCCAGGGGCATTCTACCTCTGAGCTATACCTCCAGCCCTATTTTATTTTGAAACAGGGTCTCACTAAGTTGCTGAGGCTGGACTCAAACCTGCGATCCCCTTGTCTCAGCCTCCTAAGTACTCGAATAACAGGTCCCACCAGACCTGGCTGCATTGTATCTTTTTGTGTGTGTGTTTGTGTGGTGCTGGGAATTGAACCCAGAGGCATTCTACCTCCAAGCCACACCCTCTGACTGATTTTATTTCTTATTTTGAAACAGGGTCTCACTAGGTTGCTGAGAGCCTCACTAAATTGCTGAGACTGTCCTTGAACCTGTGATCCTCCTGTCTCAGCCTCCCAAGTACTAGGATTACAAGCGTGTGCCAGCATGCCTGGCTTGCATTGTATCTTTAAAACAAAAGCAGATATGATATTTCATAGGTCCATGAAAAGTCTTAAAAACAATAACAAAGAAAGTAGCAATGAGCAACCTAATGCCCTAATTGTGACTTTGAAATACTATCTCCAATAAAAGAACAAGGGCACCTTAGGAAGCACTAATTCTAGGAGCAGGAGAAGAGAAGACTTTGGGATGTCTTGTCATACCAGACCAAAAAAGAGGCTCTCAAAGACTACAGAATCATGTCACACTGGCTGAGGAGCCAACTTGAAGAGGCTTCCCCTAGCCAAAGATGGGACAATTGGAGCACTGATACAAATAATAATGGTAAGAGGTTGAAATACATCAAATATGTTTACTGCATGGATGTGTAAAGGTAGAAAAGTGAAATAAAACCTAAATGCTTACTATTGGAGGATACTAATGAACCCATTGTGTGTGTATATATGATTGTGTATGTGTTCCTAGGAATTGAACCCAGGGGCATTTTACTTACAGGCTACACGCCCAGCCCTTTTTTTATTTCTTGTTTTGAAAAAGGGTCTTGCTAGATTGATGAGAGTCTTGCTATGTTGCTGAGGCTATCCTCAAACCCATGATCCTCCTGTCTCAGCCTCCCAAATACTGGGATTACAAGTGTGCACCACCATGCTTGGCCAGCTTATTATTTTAAAACTGATAAAAAGAGCCTGGAGTGGTGGCACACCCTTGTAATCCCAGTACTTGGGAGGCTGAGACAGGAGGATCACAGGTTCACAGCCAGCCTCAGCAATTTGTGATGCCCTCCGCAACTTGGTGAGACCTTGTTTCCAAATAAAGAATAAAATAGGGCTGGGGATGTAGCTCAGAGGTAGAATGTCCCTGGGTTCAATCCGCAGTACCACAAAAACAGAACAAAAAAATAATAAAACTGATAAAGAGAAAGAACCAGATATTTATCCTGCCTATACAATCTGTACCACTGTGTAACCAAATAGTATTCCAACTATGAAATAAAGACTAAATGGCAGAATTAGAATATCAGCATTTTCCAGTCCCTGATGAATTAATGAATCTAGGTATTGACTATCAATGGCTGCTAGCATCACAAAGAGACAACCAGACATCCTGTACCTCCTAATGGAAGGAAACACAGCTACCACGTATCCTTACTTGAAAACTGGGACTTGAATCTGACAAAGCTTCCAGACCCAACTACCCATTTACAAGAACTACAGGAGACAACGAAATGTGCAGCACACTAGAGGAGTGCAGCTAGCAAAGTCCAGATGACACACCGCCTTCAACAATTAAACTGCAAGGGAAAAAAGAGAATGGAGAAAACTATGGATTAATAAGACTTTAAGCACATATCCACAATCTGTAGAGAATGGGACATAAAACAACTTCAGGAGCTCATAGGCAAATTGTTCGGACATGTCAATTCTATAAAGCAGGAGACATAAACAGTCTCAGGATCTCATCTCAACTTGTTTTGACATGTCAGCATATGGCTCAGATCAGCATGCCTGTGCTGCAATTGATAATGGACCCTTGATTATAAATCTGTTTCCTGCATCTGATGGACTTACGTCAATACATTTATGGAAATGACAAGTGTCTGGTAAGGTTCGATAAGCCGGTCAAAGACAATTGACAGCACTTACAGAAACCTATAAGAACCCTATAAAAGAGCGGCTGTTTTGACACCCAACGCACTGAGCTTAGCTTACGCCAAGATGAGTCTACAGTGTGTGTGACTCCCACCCAGCGACTTTGCTTTAACCCTGCTCTTTGTTGACCTAGGATCAGTGGGACTCTTCAGCCTTCTCAGCACCCAGACCAACTTTGGAATCTCCTCTTCCATTCCTGGGCTTAGTTCGTTATCCTCCTCCACCTACTTGTTCGTAACTTATTATTTGTTAAGTATTTGAAGTGCTCTAAGTTTTAGGAGTTGTATATTGTTTAATATACTTGTCCAACCTAAATTGTTAGATTTTCAAGTGTGAAGTGTATTGTTTGATGCTCATTCATAGCTAATTGACTCTTGGCAAAGCAGTCGCCCAGCATCTGAAACTAGCTTAACCTTACTTAGAGAACTTACTAATCATTTCCCATGTGCTGTAACCTTCAATATTGAATAAACCTTGTGACATTGTGGAAAGACACAACTCGTGTGTGATTTGACTTATTGGTCTTAGGACCTTGCAGCCTGTTGCTTGCAACACACAATCACAAAGTGTAGACCTTAATTGGATACTGATTCAAACAAGTACACTGATTTTTTTCATTGTGATCTTTATAAGACAATTAGAAATTTGAACAGTGGCTTGTTAGTTAATATTAAGGATTTTTTTTTTTTTTGGTACTAGGGATTGAACCCAGGGGCATTCTACAACCAAGCTACACCCCCAGCTCTTTTTATTTTTTTTTTATCTTGAAACAAGGTCTTGTTAAGTTGGTAAGGGTCTGGCTAAGTTGCTGAGGCTGGCCTTGAACCTGTGATCCTCCTTTCTCAGCCTCCCAATACTGGGATTATAGGTGTGTGTCACTGTGCCCAGCTTTTTAAAATTAATTTTAATATGCGATGATGGTATTGTGGTTATTTAAAATCATGGAGCTTTACTTTCTCTTTCAGAAACATATACTAAAATATTTGTGAGTAAAATCATATGAAATCTGAAATTTGCTTCAAATGAATACAGGGAAAAGGATGAAATAAGATTATCCATGATGTAATCATCATCAACACTGGAAGACAAGCACATGGGACTTCACTGTGCTTTTCTTTCTACTTTTATACACAACTGAGATTTCCCTTAACAAAAAGTTTTCTAAAATCCATTGTGCTTATTAATGAATAGACACATGAATTATTATTTGGGAGTGGGTGCTAGGGTTTGAACCTAGGGCCTCACAAATACTCAGCATACAATCTTTTTTCTTCCTTCATTTTTTTAGTGTGTGTGTGTGTGTGTGTGTGTGTGTGTGTATCACTGGGGATTGAACCCAGGGTCATTCTACCTCCAAGCTATACCCCCAGCCCTATTTTATGTTTTTATTTTGAAACAGGATCTCACTAAGTTACTAAGGATCATGCTAAGTTGTTGAGGCTGGCCTCAAACCTGCAATGCTCCTATCTCAGCTTCCCAAGTACTGGTATTACAGGTATGCACCACTACTCCCTACTAGCAAACATTCTACCATTGAGCAGTACCCTCAGCCCCTATTATTTTTTTAACCTGAAAACAACCTCCTGAAGTAGGCACTATTAACGTCTCCATTTAGAGATAAGCAAACTGGAGCTCAGAGAGATTAATATTCTGAAGGTCATACAGCCAGAGCAAAGATTCAGCCCCATGATCACTAACCACTATCCTATCTATGGATTTTTGGGAAAGTGCCCAGCCATGTGACTAGGTTTACAGAGAGTGAGAATAGAAGCTAACATTAGGCACAGCTGGAATCCAGGTTTGAGACATTTAAAAACTTTTTACTTTCCAAAATACATAACAAAAATAACTGGGAAAACAATAGCATGTCCAAATCATGCTACGGAAACTGTATCACTGCTTCTATTCATAGTAAAAAGCCTATTTAGACCAATGCATGACCAAAAATAAACTATGATTGAACCTTTCAAATAATAAAAAAGTGGGTATAATACTTTTAGTCAGGCAAAAAGACAGATGGTCCTTCAGGGAGTATGAATTTGAATAGAAAATGTTAAACAATAGAGCTCAGTCTGCTTCTTAGATCCCCTGATGTATAAAGATTGGTCCATTTCCAGCGGCAATCAGAAGATTGTGGGAGCAACCCAGCTGACCCTCCTGGAAGACCATCTGCAGGAAACATCAATCAGGCTGACACCCGCCCTGGAGGGGCTGTTCCTTTCTACAGTACCTGTGGAACTAAAAGATACGGTCAGCAAGGAGTGACATCAACTCCATACCATCTGGGGCTCACGGGAATTAAAGTGCCTGATGAAGACATTAAAGGGACTTTCAGAAACAATGAGTCAGGCTTAATGACTAATTTCCAAGTTTAAAAAAAATGGTCTGGAGTTCATCTCTGGCCTAATTAAGGCCAATATTATCTGTTCCCCTGAATGTAACTCAGGAAGGCTATCTTTATCATTCTGCTTGTATCTAACAATCCAGACACAAGTCTCTGACTTGAATATATAGCTGTGAGGTAGAGAACTGTTATCTCTCCTACACATTCTGTTGTGGGAGGAAATCACTCCGGGTAGCTGTAAGAGACCAAACTAATTCTTTACTCTTTTCTAAGAAACAGAGATAAATATTTACAAGGATTCCTCAGACACCAGAGATAAAATACTTGATTGTAAAAAAAAAAAGCGACTTTTTAACATCTTAGTTGTTTCATAGGGAAAGTATGTATGGATGGATTTGAATGATAACCATAGTTGTTTTACAACACATGTGCCAAATCTTAAAGCCTTTCATGTGGTATTAAGAGGTAAAAAAATCAAAAGAAATAATAGAGAAAATGCAGAATTGACCATTGTTTAATGCAAATAGTCACTGTAAAACATAGTAACCTTAGGGGGGAAAATCTCACCTAGATCCTTTAACACTACCCAAATGGATTAAAAAACAATGAAGCATGAAAATTAAGAAAGTAATGTTGTAATATAAATGTAAGTAATTAGAAAATTTTTAAATGTTTCTGATTTTCTATTTTAGCAATTTTTCCAATATTGTGTGCATTTGGAGGAATCATAGATGTTGAATGGCTAAAGAGAAAAGAAATATAACTGCAAATGAAGTCCACCATCATGATGCTCACCGATTACCGATAACTCAGGTGCTATTAACTTTGTTTTCAGTTTTTAAAGTACTCGTTTATGACACTCTTGTATAACTTTCTTTCCTACTGAAATGGGGGTGTCTCCTCTTTTTAGGGTTCTTGTCCAGTGGATTTTGACGAATGAAGTCCAATGATTAGCAAAGGGTATAGAAATATAGAAGCTTATTTTAAGTTAGGGAAAGATAGAGGACAAAGCAGCTCCCCCTCCCTCGAAAAGAGAAAAGAGAAAAGAGAGTGACCTTTAAGCCCTTGGGAAATGGGCTTTTAAACCTTCCTGAGGTTTTTATGTTCTTTTATGGTCTTTTAAGGTTTTAGGTTCTTTTATGATTGGTCAGAATTGGGTTTTGGGGAACCAATGACTTTTGCACTATTTTGATCCTTAATTTGAATGATTATCTGTGGGCTGGTCAGGGCTCTGATTCCCTGGTGCCCATCAGTCTCTCAGCTTCCTGCTCACCTCCCCCAATCTCACAGAAAGGGGGATGCAAATAGCTGCTTTAATTCTTCCTGTTCCCAGGTCCTCTGTCCCACCTCTGATGATGTGACCCTAACTGCTGTTAGGGAAATGGGGCAATGACCGCTCTAACTGCTTCAAGCTAGTACTGGGTGCTGTCAAGGTATTGCAGTTTAGGGTCACAGAGGACAGATGATCTAGAGGACCATGGAAGAAGGAATTCTTCATATGACATTTTGTTTTCATAACCATCTGGAGCTGGAAGGCTGAAGGAGTCTGGTTATCTTGGCTCAAAGTCATTTGTGGTGGTTCAGTGGGTATCTACATGAAAAAAATTGATACATTAGTACATTATACAATAATCTAGATATCTCACCATAATGGGGTTTTTATAACCCTTTACCTTGGTCCATCCACCTGTTAGCATTTTAAGTTGGAGGCCAGATAGCCAACCAATTTGCATAGACCATGAGTCATTATATATATATATATATATATATAACATTGTGAAAAGTTTTTGTGGCACAAAGCCTGAAAAAAGCCAAGCATGTCGTTTTTAACTTAGCTGAAACAGGTTTTTTGTTTGTAGGATTTTGAACAGAACTCAGATCCTCCAGGAACTTGCAGAAATAGGAATCTCCACTTTTTGTAGTGTCTAATCGTCCTGAACGTGTAAAATCTCAAAGAATGACAGGTCTAACTTTACAGCATCTTATAAGGACTTAACTAGAGGGAAGTTTTGAGCATTGGTGTCATATCTTATTTTTTGTGAGCCTAAAAGCAGAAGTATCATTATAGATTATAATGTAGAATATAAGGGGGAGCCAAAGTTAGAAGATAGGTAAATTCTGTGGGTGGTCTTTAAAATGGCTCCATGAGTATGACTCTTTTTTTTAAACCCAGAATAGCACACTTATTTTTGGATATACTTTCCCACTGGATGTTAAAGACCAAGTAGTTAGCTCAATATTGGGCAAACATAAGTTTGTCTAACATTTTTGTTAGGTCAGTCAAGGCTCCTCAGGGTTATTTTTAGGGACTCGGTGAGGCTTTACCTCTACCAGTTGTGCCATCTGCCAGCACGGGTCTTGGTCTTGCTGACCATTTGGCTTTCTTTGAAGCACAGAGGACCTGTTCCTCTCTGATGACCCTCCTTTTTGCAGAGTATGTGCTAGAGGCTCCCAATCTCTGGGGCCTTCATGATCCCCCTGTTTCAGGAAGACAGATGACTCACCAGAGTTGCAGGGGCCTTAGTGAGGTCTTCCCCTAGGTCCTATTTGACCTTGGAGGACAAGGGCCAAAATATTAGTTGTTTGTGCTTTTATTTCCTGATTGTTGTCTAAGTCTCAGTTGTTGAACACCCAGAAGGTCTGTTTCACCAATAATTTTAAACTGTCTTGCAGGTTATGGCTATTATCTCAAAACACTGTGTTGTATTTTATGAAACATTAACAAACAACAGTTATACATTTTATGAGAAAAACACAAAGCAGAATTATTAGGGATAAAACAAATCTCATTTATATCTTTGCATAAAGAAGATGGTCATAATGCAATTATAAATATATAAATATAAACCTGGAAAGACTATTACTATTCCATTTTGTTTAGATGCCATTAGTTTAGTAAAGTATTTTCTTATATTTTGTATTTTAGAAGTCCTGTATATTTTGAAAACATAAATATCTAAAACATTATTGTCAATATATAGCAGGAAACACAGGAAATTATCTTAATAAAATGTAAAATTTTGTTTTCTAGGCTTGTTTCTATAAAATTTTATCAAAAGCAGATCAACGTCTTAAGAAAACCAAATGGTTTTGAACATAAAATCAATGCATTTAATGTGACTTCTAGAAAACCCTTTAAACAATTTCTTTTCATTTTAACCAACCAGCTTTATCACATACAACATTTTTATAAGTTTTGGCCCTTACAAATTATTTGCTGTATTATGATATCTCCTCATGCCTATAAATATCTCTTTTTATTTATTGGGTTTTTTTCTTTTTGGGCTCCAGTGGTATGACAATTACTTATCTGTTAGTGTGGCCAGAATAGCTGTATCTGATTTACTTTGTCGGCATAGCTTTGGATTCTTCCTTAATACAAACTTTAGATCCCTTACTTTTTCTTGCAAAACAGATCTAGTTACAAGATAGTGTTACTGTTTACATTGTTTTCTGGTGGTCATCCTCTCTGTCTTTTGATCTATACTACCAAACTCAGGCACAGAAAAACTAGGAATTTAATGGGGTGCTGGCAGTTTCGACAGATGGGTCATTCCCCATCTGAGAGACAGAGGAGAAATAAAAGTATCCTTTTAGTTCTCTCACTGTGCAATTTGTCCCAGAGCATCCCCTGGGCTACCTGGCGCTCATTTCATGCATGGCCATAAACAGGATGCATCTACTGGATTTATCCATGTTTACCAGTGTGACAAAGAGCTGGCACCTAGTTACGACCACCAGATACATATGTGATATATCTGTGGTGGGCTGTCAGTGAGCTGGCACCTAGTTATGACCGCCAGACACATATGTGATGCATCCGTGGCAGGATATCAGTGGGCTAGTTATGACTGCAAGATGCATATGTGATGCATCTGTGGTGGAGTGTCAGTGAGTTGTGAGACCAGACCCTGACGACAGTGGGCCTGATTGTGCTGTGGTAAATGCAGCACATATTGCTGCCTGTCTGTGACTTCCCTTTGTTGCCAAAGGGAAGTGTACATAGTCTATCTGTGTTAATTTTTTTTTTAAGGACGATGGCCAGTAAGGGAATGAAACTCAGGATGTCCAGCATCTGCAGCTCTATCAGCTAAAGATTACTGAGGAGTTTTTAATTGGTCTGATCATTATTTTTAAAATTTTCTAGGGTGCTCAGGTGAAAGAATACACAGTTGTTTCCATCAAAGCACTGTATATAAAGTTACACATTGACCTGAATCCAAATTTCTAGCAACCTTTGTTGTCGTTCAGTAAAGACCCCAAAACAATGCCATTTTACAATATTTTTTCTTAGATACTGACAGTATAGAAGCTCATTTAATTGACTGAAATGTTATTTAAATTCTAAGAAGCCAAAAGCATTTTAAGGCATTAGTTACATTTTGCATTTACCTAATTTAATAATTAAATTATAGTTTACCCCTAAAAATTAAGACATAAGATAAGCATCATTAGTGTCTTAAAACATTTTTCTTGCCACATAGAAAACTTTAAAGGCAATGGACATTGTATTTGGAAACATCTTACAGACAAAAACATAATCTTGTTTGACCATTTACCTAGGGAAAAAGGCATGTGATAATAATTTTAAGACATTTCATTTTAATCTCATGAATAAATCTTAGATTTACTCAGTTGTTAGATTTAATTAAGTCATGTGAACTCAGAGGCATTTTTTTAATTTTATGTGGGCTCATTATTAATATGCCAATTTGTGGTAACAGGTAGAGACATACACACATAACACAACAAATAACATCAACAGGTAGGGACAAGACAATTAGAGATAAATATATTGTATGACACAGGTATAGGGAAAACCTGTGAAGTTGGCCATGGTTAGTTTGCTAATCATGGGTGACAATCAAACCGATTCAGGTGGCCACTTAGTCTCCCATGGCAGGCAAACATCCAAATCACCACCACAGTCTATCTTTTTTTTTCTCAGATTCCAAACAGAGAATTAACCCTTGAATAGCTGCTGACTAAAGACAGGAGGAGAAAAAAAACAGATAGAGACCTAGAAAGCCTCTATTTAGACAAAACAAAAATAAATCAGAGACAAAACAAAAATGAATCAAAACATAAAATGTATGAGTGCAAACCCAGGGGGAATTTGTAAAAATCCATGAGCTCAAAAATTGAAACAGCCATATTTCCTGTAATAAAAACTATATTTTGCTGTAAATTTGTATAGAGGCTTGTGTAAGAAGACGCTTGGGTTTTTTCTTCTTCCTAGAATCTTAGGATTGACTTTTAGAGTGTAAGAGAAAAACCACATTAGAAAATAGAATTATATTACAGGCTTTTACAGGAAACATTTAAACTTAAGCATATACCTACCCAGACAGAAGTGTTTTGTTTTGTGAGCAACATCAGAGGCCTAGGTGTGAGATATTATCAGTCAACCATGGGAGGGGGCCGCTGGTCCCTTCCAGATTCAGCAGCAGACACCTCCCTTCTCATACATATTAAATTTGGGGTGGTGGAGAACTCTCTTTTGTTCTCCTTCCCACCACACCATGTGGTGTGGAGGTTTAAACCCATCTCCATCGCCAGAAACTGGCCAATGGTAGCTCTCCCAATTTTTTAGAGAGCCCAGGTGAACTGAGCACCTCAGTTTTGACTTGCTCTCTATGCTTTTTGACCATAGGCTACTATGCCAGTTTTGGGAAAAATTGCTCTGGTATTCATTTCTAATATAATGTAAAAGACAGTCATTCAGACAGGGAGAGGCAGTAGCTCTGTCTGTTACATTCCAAGAGCTCCCCCTCCCTTATTTTCTGCCCCTTTGTTCTAAATGATTAACCCATAGTAAGAATGTAAAGGCAATTAAAGCCTCTAGCCTTAGGAGCACATAGAGACTTAGGAGTACCAGTGTTATGGCTCCACCCAGCGAGAATAAGACCCCAGACCGAATTAAGGTAGATAGGTCTCACTTTATTGCAAGTTTGAACTTGGACCCAAGCACACCTGCTTCACAAGTGTCAGCCTGGGCCCTGATATGGAGGAAAAAAGGGTTTATATACTGTATTCAAACATCCCCCAGTCATGATGTATCGTGACAGTTTCTCAGCCTTGACATTTATAAGTTAAAACATTTTATTCATAGCCGGCACACAGTGAGCAGGCACAGTGAACATGAGGTAAGGGAGATAACGGAAGGGAGTTCAGAGGAGTCTTGTTCAGAGAAGTCTCCTTATCTTGTGTGAAACTAGTAAGTTTCCATCTCTCATCCTGCTATTTTAAAGTTTCAAACATCACATTCTCAAGGCTCTCATCACAGCTTTACAACATGGATTCTTAAACTGAAAATGGAATTACAAACGTTCATAAGCAAGTGGTCTTACAGAAGTCAGGTCTTAATTCTAACACTACACTTTAATATGAAGTCTTATTACATTAAAATTCATAATATTCTAATAAACTACATTATCACACCAGTAGAGACATTTAGAGCCTTTAGCCCTGCAAATATATAAAAAAATTAACAGCCCAAAGATCACAGTGACTCTGGCCGTAAAGATAGCAAGGGTCTTATGCCTTGCTCTTAGAGATTATACATAGCCACACTGGCCATAATCAGTGCCTCTGTTTCCCTCCTATTCTTTGTGACCCGGCCTCAGAATGAGAAAGGCAAACTCTATGTGTTACATCAAAGTGCCCATAGATGATAGACAACCAATACAGTGCAATACAATAGGGGTAAAACCAGGATTGATTAATTGACCCTTGCACTTAGTAAGTGCACTACCCAAAGACAAAGAGGCACCATCTGCCTAAGAAATAAGTTACTAGCTCGTTGCCTTGGTAGTGCTGATAAGAACATACCAATGTGGAAACTGTGTTTAGAGTCTGGGGTCTGGGGGGGGAGTTCCACTTTCAGGCTCTCCAGCCTGTCTTCCAGGCATGCTGCCTTTTTTTCCTCTTCTCTTTTCTATTTCCTACTGACTTTGTAATAAAATTTTGTTAAGCTGCAACTGAGCTGCCTGTTAGTTTTAATTCCCCTTTTCAGAAGACCTGATCTGAATTGAGGGAAAGAGCCCACAGTGTCGCTTCCACCGTAACAGCTACAGTAGTCTATTTATATGTAAATTTAGCTAGATTAGAAATGACTTTCTGACTGTAGCTGGGACTCCGGGCTGGGGTGCCCCGGTCCTGGAGTCAATAGTGGCCCACACACATCTGACCTTCCTCAGGTGGCTGCATCTGCATGTTTTTTTTCCATGGGACTGTGGACTGCCAGATGTATTCCTGTGTGCCTGTGTTTGTGTGTGTGTGCCTCAGCTCCCATGGCAGCAGCTCTTGGCATGGCATGGCCCCCTGGTGTGTGCAGCTACGGTCTCATGACCCAGCCATGAAGCCAACCCAAATCTTAATGTCAGCCGCTGCACCAGCACAGCAGCTTGACAGCTCAGCTCCATACAGCATGGCTCAGCAGGGCCCATGCACTCAGCGGAAGCACAGCAAGTTGGGGGGGCATCACAGCAGCAGAGGCTGGAGGTCAGGAGTCAGTCGCAGGCAGACCAAAGAGGCCTGGCTGCGCACTTTTACCAGCCTGCGATGGGGACATGGTTCCAGCCAACTGGGGTGGTCTCCTGTGATGGCAGTGGCAGCCACGATCGCTTCCTGGAGCCAGGAACCCGAGCCCTCATCACTGAAGCCTAGGCCAAGTGTCCCTGCTGTTTGGGGTTTTCTATTTATTTGCTGTTTTTTGTTTTTGTTTTTGTTTTTTCCCCAGGCACTGTGACTTGCTGGTCTTATTTTAAGAGGCACAGCACAGATTAAGTCTAACAGTAAGCCACGTGAGATTAAACTGCCCGATCTGAGCCTGTAAGAACATGTGGCAGAAGCTCCTGAAGTTTTTTCCCTTTTTTTCTATTTACCCTTCCATTCTTCCCAGCCAACGCACCAAAATTGAAATGGTGGTGTCTCGTGTGTGTGTGTGTGTGTGTGTGTGTGTGTGTGGTACTGGGGACTGAACCCAGGGGCATTCTACCTCGAGCTACACCTCCACCCCTCTTTATTTTGAAACAGGGTGTCACTAAGTTGTGGAGGGCCTCACTAAATAGCTGAGACTGGCCACAAACCTGCCATCCTCCTGTCTCAGCCTTCCAAGTACTGGGATTACAAGCGTGCACCACCACACCTGACTTGGTCTCTCCTCTTTTTAGGGTTCTTGTCCAGTGGATTTCGATGAATGAAGTCCAAGGACTAGCAAAGGGTATAGAAATATGAAAGTTTATTTTAAGCTAGGGAATGATAGAAGATAAAGCACCTCCCCCCCAATGGGGGGTCCTGGAAAGAGAGTGACCTCGAAGCCCTTGGGGAGTGGACTTTTAAACCTTTCTGTGGTTTCTTTTCTTTCTTTCTTTCTTTCTTTTTTTTTTTTTTTTTTTTTGCAGTGCTGGGGATTGAACTCAAGAGCATTTTACCTCCAAGCTACACTCCAGCCCTATTTTTATTCTTTATTTTGAAACAGGGTCTCACTAAGTTGCGGAGGGCCTTACTAAATCACTGAGGCTGACCGTGAACCTGCAATCCTCCTGTCTCAGCCTCCCAAGTACTGGGATTACAAGCATGTGCCACCATGTCTGGCTCTTCCTGAGGTTTTCTATCTGTTCTTTTACGATTGGTCAGAGTTGGGTATTGGGGAACCAATGACTTTTGCACAATTTTTTGTTTTTTGCAGTGCTGGGGATGGAACCCGGGGGCATTCTACCTCTGAGCTATACCCCCAGCCCTATTTTATTTTTATTTTGAAACAGGGTGTCACTAAGTTGCGGAGGGCCTCACTAAGTAGCTAAGGCTGGCCACGAACCCGGATCCTCTGGTCTTAGCCTCCCAAGTACTGGGATTACAGGCATGCACCACCATGCCCAGCTTTGCACAGTTTTGATCCTTAATTTGAATGATTATTTGTGGGCTGGTCAGGGAGCTGTTTCCTGGTGCCCACCAGTCTCTCACCTTCCTGCTTACCTCCCCCAACCTCACAGAAAGGGGGATGCAGATGGCCACTCTAATTCTTCCCATTCCCAGGTCCTCTGCCCTGCCTCACTACTATAGGTCAAAGCAATGTAAATTATATATGAATTCATTCATTCAACCAGTATCACAGTAGACTTCACAAACTACAACATGATATGCCAGCCACTGCTAAGCACTAGAAATACAACTATGAATAAGACAGATGTCCCTGCCTGCTTGAAGCTTTGCAAGAGAAAAAGAACTAAACACATTGTTACAGTAGATTATAATATGATATTATGAATTAATGTAGTTACAATTCTTATAACTCCTAAGAAGGAAAGTATAGGGTTCTATGAGCTAATATAAAAGTGGAACCTAAATTTGAATGCTTATTTAATCAGAAAACTCAATGAGTTTTTTAGTGTTGTTAGAATGTCCATGTTATCCCCCAAATGTTCCAAGGCAGAATTGTGATTGGTTCTGGCCAATGGGTAGAAGGAGAAATGTGTCACTTCTAGGAGGAAACATTTGAAGGACAGTGCTTCCTTCCAGCTCTCTCCCTCCAGTCCTGCCATGATAGTTCGTCATGGTGGCCAAGTGTTGAGATGAAGTTCACAAGGTGCAAGCAGCCTGGATTGCTAGTTCACCGCAAGAAGGTCAGGCAGCATGGAAGTCATTGACTTTCATCAAATTTCCTATGAGAAAAAGAGGAATTTATTGTGCAAGGTCTGTATGAACTAGAGGTTAATTTATTACCACAACATTCTTTCTTGACCATAGCCCCACAGGAATCACCTTTATTCTTATGAGATCTCTCCATTTCACCAAGGGAGAAATGAAGACACAGAAAAAGGTACTGAGTTACCTAAAATTAGTCAATCGTGAAATAAGATACCTGCCTTCTGAATGAGAGCTGAATTCAAAACACAAGCATTTTTCAAAATCAGGTTGAGAGCCACTAATTTTAAAATTAATTTACTGGGTCACAGTCAGAAATTTTTAAAAGATAAATTAGGACACACTAGCCTAGGGTAGAAAATATCAGAGTGCATTTCATTAATTGAGTATTGTTTTAGGGAACTTTTGTTAAAAAAATACATGCATGCCGGGCGTGGTGGCGCACGCTTGTAATCCCAGTACTTTGGGAGGCGGAGACCGGAGGATCCGGGTTCGTGACCAGCCTCAGCGTGCGCATGCGCACGCTCTCTCTCTCTCTCTCTCTCTCTCTCCCTTTCTCTCTCTCTCTCTCTAAAATAGGGCCGGGGGTGTGGCGCGGAGGTAGAACACCCCTGCATTCAATCCCTGGTACCGCAAAAAAAAAAAAAATACATGCATGCATTTTATTGCATTATGTACCATACATACACATACTTTATGAATGCATTAGAGGTGCCAAGTAAAATGTATTTCTTACTGTTGTAATCAGAAAGGATGAAAAATATTGCATTTTTCTTACATTTAATGTAATTTTAGTTAATATTTAATGGCAGTTTTTTCAGTTCTTTTTTTTTACCTCTTAGATGGAATCCATAATACTTCTTATACTATTTTTCTTGATAACAAAATCTCTGATCAAATAATATCAAATAGTACATCCACTTTGTTCATATTCTTATGTTGCTTTGTCTAAATGATTCTCACTGAACAACTCATTGTGCAGTCTGGTACGATATTTTTCAACCTTTTTGTCTATGACAAATATTGTTGGAGACACAAAACACTTTTCAGTGTTGGGAATTGAACCCAGAGCCTCACACACTCTACCAGTGAGCTACATCCTCACCCACAAAACACTTTTAAGTATAATCTGCATTATCAGTATTTTCTCCATTGCTTTATTAAGTACAAACACTCAATAAAACCATAAATTAAGTCCTGATTTATAGCATTTGCAGATTTTTCATCGTGAAAATGTCCATGGGAGTACCAGGGCCAGTTTCAAGCTACCAAGGTGACATCACAGGAGACAGAGAGCAGTGTGAAGAAGAGTGTTGCAGTAGTATAGCATTATGTAGAATTTCTTCCATACAAAGATAATAGACATGACCTCAAGAGTTCAATTAATAATAAAATGTAGTAAAATAATTGGGGTGATGAGCTTAAGTATTTACCTTTTTAAAAATATAATGTATTTGATTGTAAGCATACATATAATTTAATTTGTAATTGTGGCTACATTTAACAACTGTCCCACCAAATTCTTCATATGTTAGCATCTGGTTCTTGTGAACACACCACCGCCTAAATCCGTCAAGGAATGGAGAAAGGGAAAACCGATCGGGAGGGTCTCAGGAAGGAGGGCTGCTCTCAAATGTCCCACACAGGGAGGGCTGGGCATCGTGGATGAAGGCGGTGACAGTGGGACACAAGCGCATTGATGCCACGTGTCGCTCCTAGGAACTATTCTCCACAATACATGAGCTGAGCAAGCCTCCCCTGGGTGCTCCTCCAGAGGGGGGAAAAGGCTGTGTAGGTGAACAACGAAATATTTCTAAGATCACTGTCTCCCCAGCCGCTTCTCATTATCTCTTTATTCTTTAAAATGGCTAAATCATGTTTTTTAATATGAAGTAAATTTCATTTTACCCTTCTCTTACCTCCAACATCTATTTATTTATTTATTTATTTATTTATTTATTTATTTATTGTGGTACTGGGGATTGAACCCAGGGGCATTCTACCTCCAAGCTACACACCCATCCTTATTTTATTTTCTATTTGGAAACAGGGTCTCACCAAGTTGCTAAGAGCCTCCCTAAATTGCTGAGGCTGGCTTTGAACCTGCAATCCTCCTTATCTCAGCCTCTCAAGTACTGGGATTACAGGCATGAGCCACCACCATGTCTGTCTATTCCCATAGCTCTTTATCACTTTGTTGAAATCCCTTTAACAACAGAAAGATACTTTTATTCTAAAATTGAGATTAAAGACTAAAAATGTGTTCCAGCAACGCAGTGGCTCAAACTAAGCAGGAGCAGACAGGCCTGCTGTCATCAGTGAGCAGTAAGTGACATATGAGATTCTTTCTTATTTGACAACCTCATGAGAAAACCAAGGAATACAAAGACTTCTGAATGCAGGAAGAAAGTGAATGTCAGAGACCTTAAGTCAGCCCTATTTACCCACTTACCTGGATAAGAGACAATGTATATGGGGGTACATACCTTTAAGGGTCTCCATAGCTGTGCACTTTTTTTTTTTTTGATACTGGGGATTGGACCCAGGGACATTCTATTTCCAAGTTACATCCTCACCCCTTTTTATTTTTTTATTTTAAAACAAAGTATTTCTAATTTGCTGAAGGTCCGCTAAAATTGCTAAGGCTGGCTGGGCATGGTGTAATACTTGTAATCTCAGTACTTGGGAGGCTGAGATAGGAGGATTGCAGGTTCGAGGACAGCCTCAGCAAGTAGTAAGACTTTCATTAACCTAGTGAGACCCTGTTTCAAATTAAAAGATAAAATAGGACTAGGGGTGTAGTTCGGAGGTAGAATGCCCCTGGGTTCCATCCCCAGTACAATAAATAAATAAATAAATAAATAAATAAATAAATAAATAAATAAAATTGCTAAGGCTGGCCTCAAAGCTGAGATCCTCCTGTCTCAGCCTCCCAAGTACTAGGATTACAGGCAAATGCCACCATGGTGGACCATAGCTGTGCACATTTATATCACAGCTTAGACACAGCAACAAAAAAAAAAAAAATCTCCACAACCTAACCCTTTACTTATTTTCTGTGATGGTTAATCTGGATTGTAAACTTGCCTGGATTATGAAACACTTAGGATTATGTGACTTTGGGTGTGTGATGAGATGATTGGCTTATATAAGGGCAGATTGAAGGGGAAGTCCTGCCCTGAGTGTGGGCAGCACTGATCTGATAGGAACAGGACCTGGGTAAAAAAGGAGTAAGCTGCATGAGGGCATGTGTGGTTCTTTCTGAGCAAAGCATGTTTGTTCTCGCCTGGGATATCGGCCTTCAGCTTTTCAAACTGGACTTTCACCATCATTTCTCCAGAGAGTTTCCTGGCTTTTCCATCTTGGGCTGAGACTGCAATATTGTTCACTCTGATCTTGAGACTCCAGCTCTTGGACCACTCAGCCAGCTGCTGGTTCCTCCGGCTCTCCATGTGCAGGTGGCCACTTGGGACCACACTACTTCAGACTGTAAGCTGACTTGATAAATCCCCTTTTACCATGTATGCATCCTGTGAGTTCTGTTACTTTAGTGAACCCTGACTGATACATTTACACAATCCATTATAATAAAGGAGTCTTCTCCTAAGAAGATCCATGAGTCACTGAAAGGATCACTTGTATTAGTTATGACAAATTCTTACCTCACTAAAAAAAAGTGCAAAGTATTTTATTCCCTTTTTTCACTACTCTGTTATTATCTGTATATGTTTGCTTCCCCCAAGAAAATAAAACTTCTATTTTCAATTGTGTCCTTTCCAATTCATATGTTGAAGTTCTAACTCCCAGTTATTTTGAGTAAGGGAGTAATTAAAGTTAAATGAGGTCATAAGGGCTGGTCTGGTTGAATTCGTGTCCTTATAAGAAGAGACAGGGACACCAGAGAACTTGCTTGCATACTCTGCCCTACAAGAATGGAGCAAGAAGGTAAGCAAAGAAAGGAACCCTAGCCAGGAATCAAACTGTTGCAGGAGGCCAGGTGCGGAAAGATGACAACCCAGAGACCAGATTGGAAAGGAAAATTCTCTATTTCTGCCGGCAGGGCCCAGAGGACTAAAGTCCTAAATCTGAGCCCCAAATGGCGTCAGCATACAAATTATATTGCCTCAGGGCGATAGGGCAGGTCTTGCTTGGCCAGGCAGGTGCAGAAGCTTGGGTTAGGTTTCAGTTTCTTTTCCTGAGCCTGATTTCCTCTAACTGTCCCACATGGAACACGCATTTGGTGGGAGCCTGGTTACAGGAAATGAGTTCTATATGAGAAAGTTTCAGTACTCCTGTTTTAGGCTCCTGTCTCAAAACTGGTCAGCACCTGGGTCTTGGGCTTCCCGGCCTCCAGAACTGTGAGAAATAAGTTTCTGCTGCTTAAGCCACCAAGTCTTTGCATTTTATTATGGCAGCTTGAGATGACTAATATAGAAAGGATTCTATTCTAGTTATTGTTTCTAGATGTAACACATAGAAGTACCTGGCACAAAGAATGAACTCAAAAGAGGATCTTGGAATAAATAGGGAAATATACTTTATATCTCTCTTTTTTGCATAAGGCCCCCAGACCCTCACTCCAGCTTGACTCCCTTGTTTCCACAGCAGCAGGAATAATACTCCTTTCCCCCTGCTCTGTAGGAACCATCTCACCTAGTGGCAACTTAACAACAAATTTTTGAGAGGCTTCTCTACAACCACTTATTCAAAAATTTAATTCCCCCTATCAGACAGATTCATTGTTTCCTGTTCTATAACTTCTTTAAAACATCTACATTCCATCCAATAGTGTGCTGGTAAATGTTTAGCAAGGAGCTCTTAGGACAGTCCTGCTGTGGTTTGGGTAAGTGTCTCCAAAGCTCATGTGTTAAAGGCTTGGTCCCCAGCCCATGGCACTGTTGAAAGTGGTGGAATCTTCAAGAGGTGGAGCACAGTGAGAGGTCCTGGGGGTGTGCCCTGAAAGGGGACCGTGGGCCCCCAGCCCATTTCTCTTCCTCTCTCTTTCCCATCTCAGCTGTGAGATCAACATTTTGCTATGTACTGCCATCATGATGTACTGCTTTGCCACCAGCCCAGAAGCAATGGGGCCAACCAGTCATGGACTGAAACCTCAAAACTGTGAGCCAAAATAAACCTTTTCAATCTATAAGTTGACTTATTGTTGGTATTTTTTACAGTGACAGCCAATTAACACATAACACTACTACAGTTCACCATCGATTTATATCTTATCAACAGTCACTGGTCATTGGCATGACCTTAGAGTTGGAAAGAGCAGTAGTCTAGCTCCAACTCTACTACTGTGTAACTTTAGACAACATTACCTCTCTAAGTTTCTACTTCTCTATTTGTAAACTGGGAATAATAGTAGCTACCTCATAGTTCATGCATGTTACATAAAAAGTGTATATAAAGTACTTACCATATGGATTAACACATAGTAGGTGCTTAAGAAATATTAGCTACTCTGGGCATGGTGGCACATGCCTGTAATCCCAGTATTTGGGAAGCTGAGACAGGAGAATTGCGGGTTCAAGGCCAGCCCCAGCAATTTAGCAAGATCCTGTTTCAAAATAAAAAAAGGGCTGGGGGAGTAGATCGGAGGTAAAACCCCCCTGGGTTCAAGCCCCAGTACAAAAAAAAAGAAGAAGAAAGGAAGGAAGATTAGCTATGATCATCATCATCACCATCATCATCATTCTTATTAATCTCCTACCCTCCAATGTCACCACCATTCAACACTTCCATACATCCATAGATACCACCTTGCCCATACGCATGACCTGCCAGTTGTATAAATATTTGCATATGCATTAGCAAACAAAAATATTTTAGTTAATCAACTTCATGGTAGGAGACAGGTCTGGAATGTTTGCCTCTGAGAATGAATGGGAACCTTCCACAATAAGAAGAGAAACACAGCCTGACATGTGTTGAGTATCTACTTTGTGGGACTCACAAGGCCTTGGGCTAGAGATTTCTGTTATCTCATTTAAGCCTCACAACAAACATTTCAATGTGTGAAAAAAACTAAGACTTGAAGCCATTAAATAACTTGCCTGAGGTTACACAGCTGGTGATACTAAGCCAGGATTCTTCTGATCATTCCAAAGCCACCCTTTGCACTACAGCACAGCATTGGGTAGTAGTGAATGTATTGGACAATTCCATTCAAATGAGATTGAAGCAGTTTTTTTCCATTATCCTAGTTGAGCTTGTGTTATCCTGCATGTAACAGAACCTTAATTACAGCGTCTTAATAAAAGATTCCTTTCCTCGAGTACCAAGAAGTCGAGAAGGAGGCTCCGGTCCCTTCCTGGTCATCAGTGTTTAGCATGTGGCTTTCTTCTTCACAGCCATAAGAGAGCCACCCCATTTCCAGGCATTGTATCTGTGCTCCAGACAAGAAGAAGTAAAAAGACACAGATCTTCTAAGTGTGCTCCTTTTTTATAAGGGAAATTGTTGCTCTCCTAGAACCCCCATCCTGTGGATTTTTGCTTACATGGGCCAGAACTAGGTCACAAAGTTGCCCCTAGTTGCAAGGAATCTAGAGAACTATGTCTTTTTAACTGGACACACTAATGATCAAAACACAATCGGGTCTCTGTTAGGAAGGTAAAAGGAGAGATTAAATATAGGGAAAGTAAACAACAGAGCTGGCCTCTCCACTGGTCCTCAGAGAAGCCTGGGCTTTTTCAGGGTTGAAAGGAGCATAGAATCTTAGAATGAAAAGAAAACTTTGTGATCATTGGTCTGATTCAATTTCCTGCCTAAGGAGTTACTTCTAGAACTTCTCTAACAAAGGGTCATCCATCCAGCTACTACTGAATACCAACTAAGTAGCAGTGTACGAATCCTTGACTATTACATGCAGGAGAATAGGACTAAGGGTTCCAGCAATAAACTGAATGCATAATGGTGCTTAAGAGCCTAACGAGAAAAATATAAAGTCAAAGCATAGTCTAACTATATATTAAAAGGTAATATTAAAACCCAGACATTATGGTTAAATATAGAATGTCCCCTGAAGAGCTCATGTATTAACCAGGCGTGGTGGCACATGCTTGTAATCCCAGTACTTGGGAGGCTGAGACAGGAGGATCACAGGTTTGAAGCCAGCCTCAGCAATTTAGCGAGGCTCTCAGCAACCTAATGAGACCCTGTTTCCAAATAAGAAATAAAATCAGGCTGGGGTGTAGCTCAGAGGTAGAATGCCTCTGCATTCAATCCTCAGTACCAAAAAGAAAAAGGAGCTCATATATTAATGTATTAATGTTCAGAGTTAATATAATCAAGTCATGAGGATTGTAATCTCATCAGTGTGTAAATTCGCTGTGATGAACCTAGGTGGGTGAGGTGTGGCTGGAGAAGGTGGGTCCCTGGGGGTGTGGCCTTAGGGACTGTGCTTTTGTTTTTGAATTGACTTGCTTGTTTACTCTCTCTTGCTTCTGGCCTCCATGATGTGAGAGCAGAGACCTTGCTCTCTACCTCTCTCTGCTTCCTGCCACCATGTCCTGAACTCTGTGGACCCCACTCTCACATGGACTGAACCCGAAATCTCCAAGGAAACTGAGCAAATAAACCTTCCTCTAAATTGTGTGGTCAGTTGTTTTGGATTATATCAGTGAGAATGTTGACTAAGACACTAGATAAGAGAGAGTGCAGAATTCAATGAGTTCTAATCATGCAATAAAAATATTTCCATCAGCCAGGCATAGTGGCACACAGCTATAATCCCAGTACTTGGGAGGCTGAGACAAGAGAATTGCAGGTTCAAGGCCAGCCTTAGCAATTTAATGAGACCTGTATTGGTCAGTGTTCACTAGACTAACAGAATTCACAGAATGAGTATATGGAAAAAGGGACTTATCAGATCAGCTTACAATGTAGTCCCGAGTTCCAACTGCATGTGGAGAGTCAGAGGAACCAGTAGCTGGTCGAGCAGTCTAAGAGATCTTCGGAGAAACGATGGTGAAGTTTCAGTTCGAAGGGCTGGAGGCCGACGATCTCAGACAAGAGCAGAAGATCAAGAAGCTCTTCAGAGAAACGGCAAAGTTGGAGGCCGACGATCTCAGACGAGAGCAGATGCGTTTTCTTCAGAAAGAGTCGCGCATCCCTCTACGTGGCTTTCTCCTTCTTTTATCTAAGTCCTGCACCTATCAGAACCCTGCTGCCTACATTTAGGGCAGGACTTTCTGTTTAATCTGCTGTTACACACCCAAAGTCACTTGATCTTGGGTGTGTCATGATCCAGTCAAGTTGACAAATTAGATTAACTATTACAAGACCCTTGGCAACTTAGCGAGACCCTGTTTCAAAATAAAAAATAAAATAGGGCTGGGGATCTAGCTCAGAGGTAGAATGCCTCTTCCTAGATTGGATGATAAAATATTCAAAAAGTTGAGTAAGAATGAAACCTAAAAGATGCCTCGGAGACACATGATGAAAGGCATGGATGTGCCATTGATCCAGCAGACAAAGCAACACAAGAGAGGGCTCAGCATGCTCATCTGAGGAGTGGGTGGGGTTATCCTGGTATGTAGCATAACTCAGTGGCTCTCAAAGTGTGATCCAGGGCATGTGGGGTGTCTAAGAGCCTTTCAGGGAGACCCATGAGATCAAACTATTTTCATAATAATACTAAGGAATGACTGCCCTTTTTCTCTCTCATCCTCTCACTAGTTTACAGTGGAGTTTTCCAGTGGGTATATAACCTGGGATATCACTACAGAGTAAATACAGAAGCAGACATAAGAATAGAAGTCTCTTTAAGAAACACATTGAAAAGGTTTGCAAAAATGTAAAACAATGCCACGCACACACACGTATGTGTGTGTGTGTGCGTGTGTGTGTGTGTGTGTGTGTGTGTGTTGTACTAGGGATTGAACCCAGGAGCATTCTACCTCTAAGCTACACTCTCAGCCTTATTTTAATTTTGGTTTTGGAACATGGTCTCACTAAGTTGGGGAGGGCCTCGCTAAGTTTCTGAGGCTGGCCATACCTGCAGTGCTCCTTTCTCAGCCTCCCAAGTACTGTGATTACAAGAGTGCGCCACCACGCCTGGTCAAATAATGCCACTTTTATCATTATTAGACTTTTTTTTCATAAAATATTTGTTAACAGGTAATGAGTTTTTGTTGTATTTAAATGAATCGGTAAGAATACTTTTTAATTTCTCAGATTTGATTTCTATTAGAGTTAATTTTGATAGTCATGGCTTGCAGAAACAAAAGTTCTTTGGTGCTCTCAACAAGTTTTAAGAGTATCACAGGGTCTTTGTTGGGCACAAGCCTGTAATCCCAGCTACTTGGGAGGTTGAGGCAGGAGAATCACAAGTTCAAGGCCAGCCTGGGCAATTTAGTGAGACCCTGGCTCAAAATAAAAAGTAAAAAGGGCTGGGGGTACAGCTCAGTGATAGAGTACCTCTCGGTTCAATCCCCAGTATGAAAAAAAGGAGTATAAAAGGGTCTTGACACCAAAAGTTTGAGAACCACTGATCTAATTCACAATCCAATAATGGGTTTTGAGACCCAGTAACCCCAGCCCAAAAGAAATGGTGAATCTGCCCATTGGATAAGTGACTCTAGGACACTATGGAGGCCCCAGGATGGTGAAATAACCAAACCAGTGTGTTAATCCTTCTGTGTTTAGTACTAAGTCTTATAAACACCAAGAAAATCTTGATGGGTTTATAGTTTAAGGTGTTCAAAATGTTTAAGAGAATCTGACATATTATGGAAACTGACATGATGTTATGATTTATTGAAATTTTCCACCATTTTTAAGCTTATTTTAGAATAAGCACAATTTCATTACATTTATAAAAAGTATCAAAATAATTTATATTGCACTTAGAAATCTGTACATTAAGCCAGGCGTGGTTGTGCACACCTGTAATCCCAGTACTTGGGAGGCTGAGACAGGAGGATTGCAGGTTTGAGGACAGTCTCAGCAATATAGTGAGACTCTCAGCAACCTAGTGAGACCCTGTTTCCAAACAAAAAATAAAATCAGGCTGGGTGTATAGCTCAGAGGTAGAATGTCCCTGAGTTCAGTCCCCAGGATAGAAAGGAAAGAAAGAAAGAAGAGAGAGAGAGAGAGAAAATTAATTTAAATGTGTTCCAACTCACAAGAGTTGCTTATATACTTAGAAAGATACTGCCTGCATTTGAACTACTTGAGATAATCAGATATATAGTATTTTATCAATTCCAGATACACTTTTTTTCTCATTTTAACAAATCTGCAGTCTGCCCCTGGATGTATCTCACAATAAATGCAATAAAATAGCATTGGCAAGGTGTTTCCTCTCTGGTAGCACATAAAATAATGATGTATCTTATAACTGATGGCATCTTAGATTTGATGCTATGGTATTAAGCTTGTAAAAGTAGGTTAAAAGGCTTAAGGAAACTCAAACTAGTTTTACTTAAGGAAATTTAATGGGATGAGTTTATTTTTCAGGGGACTGAACCCAGGGGCATTCTACCTCTGAGCTACAATCCCAGCCCTATTTTTTATTCTTTATTTTGAAACAGGGTCTCACTAAGTTGCAGAGGGCCTCACTAAGTAGCCGAGGCTAGCCATGAACCTGCGATCCTCCTGTCTCAGCCTCCCAAGAACCAGGATTACAAGTGTGCACCACCACGCCCAGCAAAACATTGATTTTTAAGAAGCAAATGAAAACAATTCACCTTAATTTTTACAAGATTTATTAATAAGAGTTGCAAGTGTGATTTAGAGGCACAAGAAAAAGATTTTCCAATTCATAATGCTAATAAATTGGACATTAATTAAATACAAGCAAATGTAAGCAGCCCTTTCCATGTACAATATTGCCCTTAGATACAAAATACAAGAACATCATAGGTTGACATACAGGATGGGGGTTAAAAACTCCATTGAGAGTTCCCAGTAGCCAGTGTGTTAAAAAAAAAAAAAACACATCATTGCCTTAATGTCCCTGGAATATTTTAGTAGCAAGAAATTTACCTTTCTCGGTACTGAATTTCAAAGTTAATACACTAATTGTGATAAGCCTTACATAAATACATAAACTTTCTTTTCCATAACAAAAATGTTACATAAAAGAAGTCCATCTGCAGTGGGTAACACATCATGGTGATTTTGGAGAGCTTATCTTCTCAGAATCATCACTGTGAGCACTGCCAGGACAGAGGGAGATCACTTCACTAGTGGAAACATCCTGACTGCACAGTTCAACCTTTATTCTTTCTTCTGAAACACCTTCTAAATATGAAAACATTTAGAAGCTCCAACCCTAAGTGTGAGAGGCATCTCTTTCTTGATATTACTGTGTATGTGTATGTGTGTGTGTGTGTGTATGTGTGTGTGTATGTGTATGTGTGTGCGTGTATGTGTATGTATGTGTTTTACTGGGAATTGAACTTAGAGGCATTCTATCTCTGAGCTACACCCCCGGCCCTTTTTATTTCTATTTTTATTTATTTTTTGTTTGTTAGGAAACAGGGTCTCACTAGGTTGCTGAGAGTCTTGCTATGTTGCTAAGGCTGTCCTTGAGCCTCAGATCCTCCTGTCTCAGCCTCCCAAATACTAGGATTACACAGATACGCCACCACACCTGGCTCAATATTACAACATTTAATTTAAATAAAAAAAAAACTAGCCGGGCGTGGTGGCGCACGCTTGTAATCCCAGTACTTTGGGAGGCGGAGACCGGAGGATCCGGGTTCGCGGCCAGCCTCAGCTCTCTCTCTCTCTCTCTCTCTCTCTCCTTAGTGAGGCCCTCCTCAACTTCGTGAGACCCAGTTTCAAAATAAAGCATAAAAAATATGGCCGGGGGTGTAGCGCGGAGGTAGAACGTCCGTGCGTTCAATCCCCGGTACCGCAAAAAATAAATAAATAAATAAATAAATAAATAAATAAATCTCTGTGTGTGTGTGTGTGTATGTGTGTGTGTGTGTGTCTGTGTGTTACTGGGGATTGAACCCAGGGGCACTCTAACTCGATGCCACACCCCCAGCCCTATTTTAATTTTTATTTTGAAACAGGGTCTCACTAAGTTGCCAAGGGGTCTCACTAAATTGCTGAGGCTGGCCTCAAACCTGCAATCCTCCTGTCTCAGCCTTCTGAGTACTGGAATTACAGGCATGTGCCACCATGAATGGCATAAAAAGATAGTTTTGCTTTTCTAAGATGATGTCTACTTTGTTTTCAGCAGATCCCTAAAGAACTAAGACAGTGCCTGTATGTGGAAATACTGACTTTAGAATTCTGCAATTCTTTGTGCAGTGCCTAACCTCAGGTCTCCTGCTGCAATACCAGTCCTTCCAGAGTCCATCAACTGTTCCTCCTGTTCCTCCTCAAGCCCTATCCAAGCCACAGGTCAAAGTAGACCCTGGGGTTGCCCACCTGGTTGATCTTAGAATGACCAGCCAGGGTCAAAACCTTCCAGCCAGGGTCAGAACCTCCCAAAGGCGACTTCACAGCCAATCAGCTGTTTCTTCTGGCTTCGATTCAGTCCCCATCGGCTCTATTTAAAGGATGGGAGTTAAATTTGAGCCAAAGACATAGCTAGGAGGTGAGAGCAGCTAAGCCCCTAAGGCTTTAAATAGAGCAAGACACTGCAGAAGGAGGAGGTTCCCTGGAGCCTTCCTCCACAGTGACCACAGCCTCTTGTGAAAGTCACTCTGCATGTTCTGTCTGCACTAGGGTCAAAGACTTGGGCATAGCCAAATTGAGAAAAAAGTAGAAGTAGCAGATTTCTGTTATTACAGTGTATGGGGGAATATCTGTTATGCCAGGAAAAAGTGTATTTTACAAAACAGATGAGAGGAATGTATCTGTTGGGCAATTCGTATTTCATCTTTACTAGGAATGACTAAACTTCAGATAAATGATTCTTCACTGTAGGACATATTAGTTCCTAAAGAGACCTCCACCAAGGTCTAATAACTTGCCCAATAGTCGGGTGTGGTGGTTCATGCCTGTAATCTCAGTACTTGGGATGCTGAGACAGGAAGATTGCAGGTTGGAGACCAGCCTCAGCAAATTAGCAAGACTCTTAGCAACCTAGCAAGACCCTGTTTCAAAATAAGAAATAAGCTGGGCATGGTGGCACATTCCTATAATCCCAGTACTTGGGAGGCTGAGATAGGAGGATTGCAGGTTGGAGACCAGCCTCAGGAACTTAGAGAGACCCTGTTTCAAAATATAAATAAAATAGAGCTGGGGGTGTAGCTTGGAGGTAGAATGCCCCTGAGTTCAATCCCCAGTACCAAAAATAAATAAATAAATAAATAAAAATAACTTGCCCAAGGTCATACAGCTAGTAAATACTGGGATCTAGGATTTAGGGTAATCGACCTGTCCCAGTTTTCGTACTAAAAGTCTTGTAGCCCAGAAAATCTCTGGTTCCTAGGTGATGTGGGCTGATGGGTCATCCTGCTAAGATCTGAGCTCAGTGCATCTGTAGTCCAAGCTCAGCTTCTTAATTATGCACCCTGTTGCTTCCCAGAGGTGATAGATATATTCAAATATTTAATGTCATGCTGCGCGATGTGGTGCATTGCCAAGTCATTTGATGTTTTGCTGTGTGCCTGGGAAAGCAAAGCTAACCCAGTGGATAAATGTTACATGGATGTGATAAATGTTTTAGGAGATAGATATGTTAAAGATGATTTAAACCTACACAACATACACATGTATCAAAACACCACATAGTACCCCATAAATATTTACAATTTTATGTTTTTATGTATTAGTTAACTTTTTTAATTTAAATTGCAAAGTTAAAGAAAAAAAAAGAAGCCTCTAAAGACAAGGCCAGGCAGGCCCCTTCGTGTGTAATATAAAAAGGCAGAAAACAGGGGTTAACTGGCAAGTGCACCCTCACCTAAAGACACTTAAAATTTTAAATGTTTTAAAACATTAACTGGACAGATAAAATAAAACACAACTGCAGGCGAATTTGCACACACATGCAGGCTGGACTCCCTGGCTCTCGGTGAACAAAGATTATGCAAATCATCAAAGCTGTGGAAAAGCATTCTTTTTTTTTCCTTCCTAACTATGGAGTTTAATTTTAGATACCATGGATTGACTCCCTGCTGTGAAAGATGAGGTGATAACACTCTTCACAATTTCTCCTACCTACATCTTTTCCCTTTTTTTCATTACTTATATTTTACTTTGCCAGGTTACAAACTGTCACATTATGTTCTGTAATTATGATATTCCCAGTTACTTCACATCTTTGTTCTATTTTTAAGTAGATCCAGTGCTCGTTTCTGCCCTTTTACCACTCCTTGGTGTTCATTCACATTTCATTGGTTGGATTTCAACATCAAATGATTTTTTTTTTTAGAAGAGTTTTCATGTTCTATACCTTTTGCACAGAAGATTCTGAGTACTATATTCCCCGAGTTTGTTTGTGTCTCAGGGAATGGAAAGGTAGATATGTCTGCTCGTTGACTGTATAACCAAATAACAATTTTGCTTGGTCACACCCTTGTACTCAAAAGTTTGTGGATCTTGCTCCCTGGCCCTCCAGCTTTGACTATTGCTGCAGCAATGACTACAGAAAACCTAATTTTCCTCCTTACAGGTGACTTTTTCTTCCCGAATAGCTGAAGATTTCTTCTCATTCTTGAATGTCAGTAACTTAACCAGAATATGCTTCAATGCTTATTGTGCTTTAGCAATTTTTTTTCTGGCACACAATGTGAATCTAAAGATTCAGTCAGCTAATTTGGTAATTTCCCTTTACTACATTATCAGATACTATGTTGGACGATCTTTCAAAGAAGAAAGCAAGCTTTTTTCTCTCTACCCTCCTTCTCAATACAGAATACTTCACCTCTGGTTATTAAGAATTCTCCAGGCCGGGCATGGTGGTGTATGCCTGTAATCTCGGTACTTGGGAGACTGAAACAGGAGGATCACAGGTTTGAGGCCAGCCTCAGAAATTTAGCAAGACTCAGTTTCAAAAAAAAAAAAAAAACAGAACTGGGGGTGCAGCCCGGAGGTAGAATACCTCTGCATTCAACCTCCAGTACCCCCCCAAAAAAGAATCCTCCAACAGACACCCGTTGGGTGTCCTATAATTCAGTTCGATTCTCACAGTATCTACCTGGAGATAGCATCAGATCCCTAGGTTAAGGGCTCAATTCCACAAGGCACCTCCCTTCAGATTCCAATCACAAACCCCAGCATTTGTGACCTGCACTTCTGACCAATCAGGGTTCCCACAACCTCCTCCTAGGGTTCAGTTAAGTTGCTAGAGTGGCCCACAGAACTCAGGGAAAAACTTTACTTATGTTTACCAGTTTATTAAAGAATACAGATGAAGAACGAAATGAAGAGATATATATGGTGATATCAGTCCAGAATGTTCCTGAGCACAAGAGCTTCGGTCCCTGTAGAGTTGGGGTGCTCTGCCCTCCTGGCACACAGATATTTGCCCACCCAGAAGCTCTCTAAACCCATGGTTCAGGAACCACCATGGAGGCTTCGTCATGTAGACGTTGCCTCCATTTCCAGTCCCCCTCCCACCCCGTCAGAGAATGGGGAGTGGGGCTGGAAGCTCCAAGGTGCTAATCATGCTTGGTCTTCCTGATGACTAACCCCACCCAGGAGCTCACAGAGCTGCTACAGAACAAGATGGATCGATCACCCAGGAAGCACTGTGAAGCCACCCCTACCACGCAGGTAATTACAGAGGTCTTCTCTGAGTCAGGAACCAGTGCCAAAGACCAATTAGAACACAAGATTCTCCTAGCACCCCTATACGCAGGGGATTATAAAGGTTTTAGGAGCTGTGCCATGGACTAGAGGCAGATATATATCTTTTTATTTCAGTCTCTGCCCTGCATGTTGATTGCTTTCTATTTATTTCAATCTATTTGTCTCTTTTCTCTACATTCACCAGTGATTATTGCAAGCACTTTCTCTAAGCCCTAAATTCTATTTCTTTTCTTTCTTTTTTTTTTGTGTGTGTGTGGTACTGGGGGTTGAACCCAGAGGGGTTCTATCTCTGAGCTATACCCCCAGTCCTAGTTTTTTTTTTATTTTGAAACAGGGTCTCACTAAATTGCTGAGGCTGGCCTCCAACCTGCAATCCTCCTGTTTCAGCCTCCCAAGTGCTGGGATTACAGACATGCATCACCATCCCCAGCTATGAATTCTACATTCAACCATGTCTATCCCGTTCCCTGCTCTTCCTGAATTATTTATTAGATCTATACGGGTTCTCTTTGGGGTTTCAATTAGTTTCCTTAACTCTGAATTCTTTCCCACTCATTTAATTCTGTTGCTTTAGTATCTTATTTTTGGGCCTTAGTTTTATAGAATAATAGTATTATAAAGTTATGCTATGAGCCATACAAATCCCACACGACTTCCGTGGGGGATAGCAACTAAAGATAGTAACATTTAAGAATACATAGAAGCCCACTGATTAATACACAGACAGAAAAAGGGAGGCGAACAACCAGAGGCGGGGGGAAAAATAGCCCCGTCCCGGATCGGACCAGGTCGCTAGACCAGCGGGAAACCTCAGAAGACCAGGAAAAAT
>PVJS01020699.1:0-32312 GCA_004027185.1 Glis glis | reverse complement strand
AATTCACAGTGGCCAAATTATGGAACCAACCTAGATGTCCATCAACAGATGAATGGATTACAAAATTATGGGAAATACACACAATGGAATTCTACTCAGCAATAAAGAAGAACAAAATAACAGCATTCGCAAGAAAATGGAAAGATCTGGAGAACATTATGTTAAGTGAGATCAGCCAATCACAAAAAAAGAAGGGACACATGTTTTCATTAATATGCGCAACTTAGGGAGTAGTGGGGACACAAAAGGGACTCCAATGACAATGGAGAACCCTCAGTGGTGCAAGGGAAGGGGTACAAGGGAAGGGGAAGGGTAAGAAAGAAGTGAATCTATGGAATTACTGTCATAAACAATGTGTATATATGAGATTATACCAACATCATTCTCAGTGCTACATATGGGGGGGGGAGGCGGGGGGGAGGCGGGGGGGAGGGACACCAAGAGCTGTGTGCATGTATGTTAACACCAAACTGATACTCATTGTGATGTGAGACTACAATGCACCAATAAAAACAAAAAAAAAAAAGAAACTTGTTCCATATTCTGGCCCCTGGATATCTCCTGTTCTGGGCTCAGGGGGTAAACTGAGGGTCCTGCAACACCATCTTGGCAGCACTGTGTCCTTGCTCCAGGTGTGAAATAGTGAGAAATACAGATGCTGGTCTCCCCAGAGTTCCCAGAGCCCTGTAGAGAAGGGGCCAGGAGAATCTCGGTTAGGATTTGGTCCCTGCTCCCAGTTCCCAACACAGGACTCCTAAAACCTCTGGGACTTCTCTGGGTGAGAGGAGTGTCTTTTGTTGTAATGAGGGGACCCTTGGTGGCTCCTGGCTAGCCCCTGGAGTAGCCAGGTGATTAGGAGGTGGGAATTTTCAGCCCCACACCACCCACCCCCACACCCGGGGAGGGGAGAGGCTGAGCTGATCTCTAATGATTGATGATTTAATCAAGCATGCCTATTTAATAGATTCTCTATAAAAGTCAAAGAATGGGTTCAGGGAGCTTCCAGGGAGCCCAACCCATGGAAGCAGCGGGAAAGTGGCTCACCCAGAGAGGGTCCCAAAGCTCCACGCCCCTTCCCACACACCTGACCTGGAACATCTCGGCCACTCAGCTGTTCAGCTCTCCCCTTTGTGATGTCCTCTATAATAAACGGGCGAACATAAGTAAGGTGTCTATCTGAGTCATGTGGGATGTTCTAGCAAATGAATTTAACCCCAGGAAGGGGCAATGGGAAACCCCGATTCATAGCTGACTGGTCAGAAGTGTAGGTGGCAACTTGCTACCTGGGATTGGGAGGCAGATTTGGGGCCTGAGCCCTCGACCTGTGGGGTCCGATGCTGCCTCCAGGTAGACAGTGTCAGACTGAACTGCGCTGGAGGACACCCGGCTGGGGTCTGCTGGGGAATTGCTCACTGGTGGAGAAAAGTGGCTACACACATTTTGGTGACCACAGGTAAAGTATTCCGTGTTGAGTGTAAGAGTAGGACAAAGTTTGGTTTTTGTCAGACCTGCCTTGAATTTTTTCTTGCCTCTCCCTCCTCTCCCCATTTCTCACCTGGCCGGTCTCTCTGGTCCTGAACAACTTTGGTTCTCTTCTGTGGACACCCCTCATGCTCCGCGGACATCTATCGAAAGACTGTTCTTGACGTCATAACAATGAGCTTTTCAAGGAAGTGTGTCGTATTTCTTATTTCATCTCCAGTGACTACTATAACACTCAGCACAAAGTAGTTGCTTAATAAAAGTTTGTTGACTTGTCCTAAGCCTCCCTAGCAGGGACAGAAGCATTACTAAGCGTGGCAGAATATGTTGAGAGAAGGCTTTGGGAAAAGGATGCACTCTGAAAGCTATGGAATACCATAATTAACATGTACTCAATGCCAGAGGAACCCGGCAAAGGAATCCAGGCACGGGTCCCACTAGCAGCAGCAAGAACATGTTTTCAGAGTCCCCAGCTTGCCACCCCTGGAGTCATAGGATTCCGTAGTATTCTAAATCATTGCATATAGCCACGTTTTATGATTCTAAACATAGTACATTATTTCTTTTTTTTTTTTTGCGGTACTGGGGATTGAACCTAGGGAAATTCTACCTCCGAACTAAAACCCCAGCCCTGTTTTATTTTTATTTTGAAACAGGGTCTCGCTAGGTTGATGAGAGTCTCACTACTTGCTAAGGCTGTCCTTGAACCTGCGATCCTCTTGTCTCAGCCTCCCAAGTACTGGGATTACAAGCATGCGCCACCACGCCCGGCCTTACATTATTTCAAATTTGCGTAATTTAGATTTACAAATGGTGTTATAATTGGGTTTTAAGCAAAATACAGAAGTGGTCTGAGAGCCCTGGAAACCAGATCCGGAGGGAAGGCAGGAGCGGGGCACCTGCCGCACCCAGGCAATGGGTCCACAGCGACAGTGGCCACAGCGCGCTATTTGATGATTGTTGGGCACAGCGCATTTTCCAGCTTGCTCCTTACAATGACCCTGCAGGGTAGGTTCTATTACCCATAGGGAAACTGAGGTACATAGGGAAGCTGACCCGTCCCGCCCAGGATGGCACTGCTCTGATGCACGCTCTAGTTTACACGCGAGTCTCCTCCATCCCTGACCTGTCCCCAAGCTTCTTATCCGTGACTTTATGTTTAAGTTAAGCATAGAGTCAACTGATGCAGCAAGCGTTCTCCGCACCATCCCTGGGAGCAATTCCTGCCCGTGCGCATGGGGCTCACTGTTCAGAAACTCAAAGGCCCAAACCCAGAGGCCCAAAGTCGACCTCGCCTTACTGAGACCACTTTGCAGGGCCTCTGCAGCCGTGAATAAAACAACTAAAGCCAGAGCTTCAGCGGTCTAGAAATCGCTCATGGAGAACCGTCCAAACCACCTCCACCTGGCGACCAGACAGGGGGCTGCAGACCTGGCACTGGAACAGAGACGTCCAGGGCCCGGGCCTCCCCACCACTGTGTTAGACGTGCTCTCTGCCCTGTAATTTTTCTTGCTCGTTGGCATCTCTGTTGTAAGCGGCCTGGGCAGCCTGCCCTCGGTCCGCAGGCGTCCACCCACCGAAGAGATGTGGTGGTTCTGAAAGGGAGGCTCGGGCTTCGTGCTGCCGCTGTGAAATGGGACACCGCATGTGTTCAGCGGCTCCTGGCCGGGGCGGTCGGCAGGCAGCTCGGCAGGCTGGCTCGCAGGCTGGCATCGGCCTGGATTGCTAATGACACCATACGTGCATCTAGGCGCCCTCGTCTCTGGAGGGAATTTGCAGCAAGGGTTCTGGGATTCCCATCAGAGTCTCCAGTGTTCCTGGCAGATTCCAAACGGGAGGCCGAGTTGCCTGAGTCTCTGTTTTGATCCACAGAGCTGTTCTCTGCTTTCAAACCAAAGCAAAAGAATCTGTGTTTGCCCTCAAGATTCAACAGAGACAGCCTTACATACCCAGACTCCACGGGTTTAAGCAGGCAAGGGCTTTAAACCAAGTTGGTCCGGGAGGTGCATTACAGGCAGGGGTTGTTCAGGCTGTGTGTGTATGTGTGTGTGTGTGTGTGTGTGCATATTACTGGGGATGGAACCCAGGGGCATTCTACCTCTGAGCTACACCCCCAGCCCTATTTTTTATTCTTTACTCTTTATTTTGAAACAGGGTCTCACTAAGTTGCAGAACGCCTCACTAAGTAGCTGAGGCTGGCCACGAACCCGGATCCTCCGGTCTCAGCCTCCCAAGTACGGGGATTACAAACGTGCACCACCACGCCTGGCCAGCCTTTTTAAGTTTTTATTTTGAAACAGAGTCTCACTAAGTTGCTGAGGCTGGCTTTAAACATGTGATCCTCCTGTCTCAGCCTCCCAGGTCCTGGGATTACTGATGTGCACTGCCATGCCCAGCTTTTCAGGCTTTCTGAAGCCACAGAAGCAGCAGAGACAGCGGCTCCACGGAGAAGGAGGTACGATGAGGCTTTGGGGGTGGGGACGAGAGGTGGCTGGAACCCAGAACTGGCCCTGGCTGTCATACCGGTTCATGTCCACCTCACCTCTGTGCGGTCCATCCTCACATCTGCAAAATGGCGACATCAATGGCGGCCTGCTTTGTGGCGTCTTCTTTCCTGAGGAGTGATTGGAAGAGGATGGAATACAGGATGTGTTAAAAATCTCATCTGAAAGTATGACAAGCTGGGCGCAGTGGCGCATGCTTATAACCCCAGGCCTTGGGAGGCTGAGCCAGTAGGATCGCAAGTTTGAGGCTGGCAACAGGCAGAAATCTAGCGAGACCCCATTTCAAAATAAAAAATAAAGTAGGGCTGGGGGTGTAGCTAAGAGGTAGAATACCCCTGGGTTCCATCCCCGGTACCACACACACACACACACACACACACGAAACAACCCCTACAGTGCAAATCCAGGACTGACAAAAAATAAATAATAAATAAGTAAAAATAAATAAAAACAGAGAAAGATAACTCCTACACACAGCTTTTTTTTTTAATGGTACTGGGGACTGAACCCAGGTGTGTTCTACCTCTGAGCTACACCCAGCTCCAGCTCTATTCTATTTTTTTTATTTTGAAATAAGGTCTCCCTAAATTACCACATGCCGGCTGGCCTTGAACCTGTGATTCTCCTATCTCTGCTTCCCAAGTATTGGGATTATAGGCATGTGCCACCAAGCCTGTCTCTGAAAAAAGAAGAAATCCCACAAATAACTCAATAGAAAACTGGGCAATACATATGAGCAAGCAGTTAGGAAAAGATATACAAATAGCTATTAAATTTGGGGAAATGTTTAAACTTACTAGCAATTAAAGAAATGTAAACTAAAGTGAGAAAAAATTTTTTTCTGCCAGATTGGAAACATAAGAGATTGATAATATCCATCCCAGTGAGGATACAGAAAAACAAACCCTGTTACACACTAAATGTGTGGGTTAAGATGAGCTTTTCCAAGAGCAATTTCAAATTCTATTCAAAATTGTAGGTTCCTAATCCTTTACTAGAAGAACTTCATGTAGGAATTTATGGTCACGGAATGGTCTCTCAGGTGCATAAAGGTGTATAAGGATGTGTGTGTAGAAGGGGTACTGGGGATTGAACCCAGTGGCATTCTACCTCTGAGATACACCCCCTGACCTTTTTATTTTTTGTTTTGAAACATTTGTTTTGAAACAGGGTCTCGTTAGGTTGCTGAGAGTCTCTTTACCTTTCTGAGGTTGTCCTCGAACCTTCGATTGCCCTGACTCAGTCTCCCAAGTACTGGGATTACAGGCTTTGTGCCACCATGCCTGGCTAAGAAAAAAAATAAAAACAGAGATTTTGCCAGAAAAGTAAAGTCAAGGGTGAAAACAAAATCTCTTTCATTAGCTTTCAAACTCCATGAGATATCAAATGGATAGATATGGTGGATAGATATGATAAGCCCAGAACTGTGAACTGTATTTAAATCTCTTCCTTATTTATTTAGCAAGGCAAAATGTGAGTTTCAGTTGACTCACTCTCCCATTGAAACTGCCAGGACTGTGGCTGAGTTTTTAATGTTTACAGTAAATTTTCTGGGAGGAAAAGGGGCCAATCTTGCCAAGAGTAGAAACTTACGTCTGGGTACCAATTAGGCCCTGCTCATGTTGTCATGGTGATCCTGTCCTCTAAGAAATTGTAAACTAATGCCTTGGAAGAGTTAGTGAGCTCTGCAGAATGGCTGGATTCCATTTGGGAAAAAAGATATTTGTGGAGTCTCTGGGTGCATCCGTGAAATTACTGAGCAAGCTGATAGCCGCCCCACGTGTGGTTTGGTCAAACTTGTTGGTTAGAGAAATGACTGAAGAGACCCAGAGGTCGCCCCCAAGCCTGCTCTGGAAAGAGGGTAAAGACGGCACAGCTCTTGAGCCCCGACTTTCACTTGCCATGAAAACACTCGGCGTGCGTGAGGTCGGGAATCTTTTGCTGCGCAAACAACGTAGGGTCGACGTATGGATAACTGCAAATCAGTAGAATTACTCGGAAGAATTAGCAAACCACGGTGAGGGTAAAAGACATTAGTGCAGCCACTCAGACGTGACCAAATGGAGACAAGAAATAACGAGTGGAAAGCATCCGAATACTGCAATTGACACGTTTACTTTAATAGACGCATTGCATTTTGTACTCTATGAATAGACAAGGCTTCCCCCAGATAATCAGGGAATTCTTACAAAGGACAGCTGCATATAGGCTAAGGGAAGACTTGATTATGTACCTCAAAGTAGAAATTACACAGGGCGCATTATTTAACTAAAATGTATTAAGCTGCAAACAGATAATAGAAAATAAATTCTAAGTATACTGGGACATTCAGAAAGTACTCTTTCAAATAGTTTTGAGTCAAAAAGTAAATTTACTGATGGTTAGAAATTATTAACAACGAGGAAACTGCAAATCAAACATGCAAAACTACAAACAGAGTTGTCAAGTCAAACTTAATTTTTTTTGGCATTGGAGGTTGAACCCAGAGGCATTCTACCTCCAAGCTACATCCCCAGCCCTATTTTATGATATATATTTTTTGAAACAAAGTCTCACTAAGTTATTGAGGGTCTCGCTAAATTGCTGAGGTTGGCCTCAAACCTGTGATCCTCCTGTCTCAGCCTCCCAGGTACTGGGATTACAGGTGTGTGCCACTGCACCCAGCTTTTTTTGCTCTTTGAAACTTGTGAATATATTACCTACTCAGCAAATTAAATAAATAAGATAATTCTGTGAGCAGAATTTAAGCCAGGCAATGCAGGGATCTAGATGTCGTTGGTATTCTTCCAATATAAGTTGCCAAATTGATCATAAAAGAGGCCTGCTCAGCTCGGCGGCCTTCGGGAGGAGGTGGCACCTCCCAGCCCCTGTTCCCTCCTTCCCAGCCCACCATGGCCTCTAAGTCCTGCTGTCCCCTGGAGGCCCCAGGACAACAGCCACAATGTGGGTAGGAACCCCCCCCACCACCCTGTCTGCCCCCAGGCCTCCTGTTGGCTCTGTGCCAGAGTCCCAGTGTCCCCTCGCCTAATGCCGTGTCCTGTCCTTTTCCTTCACACACATCTGGAAGAACCGAAGGGGCAAGCGTGCCAGTTCTGTGTGCCAGTCCCTCCACCGCTGCAAGATGAAGGCTAGGCGATGTGTGGGAGCCCCGCCTGAGAAGCCGTACACTCGCTTCGTCACCCATGAGCTCTGCTCGGGCTGCAGGAGGAACATTCTTGCTGAAGTCCTCCCCAAGACCCAGCAGTCACACATCCCTTCAAGCCCTCCATGCTGGGACTGCCTGGGCCCAGCAGAAGCCCCTACTGACCACGACAGGGACAGCCCTCCCGCTGGTGAACGCCACAGCATGACTTGTCCTGATTTCCCTATGCGCTCCGTGTCCTCAGGAAATATTATGAAGGTGTCAAACGTACATTAGAAATGTCATGGGCTAGAGCGTCCTCTTCTTCTTTTGATGGAGTCATGAATGTAAGAGATTCAGAACGCCCCATCTGACTCTGATGCGTGGAGAGCGCCGGGCCCTCAAGTGTTCCCTTACTTCGGAGGGTGCTGGCGTTGTCTTTCAGGCAGTATTTTGATTTTTTAAAAGGTTTGAAATGAATAAAAATTCCTTCTTACAGATCTTGACAAATGTTTCTCGAAGTCATCATTCAGAGCTGGAGAAGTTTGGAAATTGTCACCTTAGATCAGTGTCGGGGCCGTCATTCCCAGGCTAATAACACAGCCAGCTCTGGGAGGGCCTGGGACGCCAGCGTGGGAATACGCGAGGGCCGGGCTGGATGGGGTACGCGGTGCTTGCGGTGCTTGCGGCTGAATCTCCTTGCACTCACTCTGAACTAAGGGGGGGTCAGGAAGGAGCAAGGTGCTGTGGGGCCAACGCTCCGCCCTGCACTCCCCTGGCTCCAAGACCCTCCGTGAGCCCCTAAACCCTCCCCTGGGACAAAGGGATTCACTCATTGCTACATTATTGGGCTCTTCGTAAGGTAACAAAGACCATGGCTTATACAAGTTCCTTAACAGAAGGTGGGATTAGAAGCATAGGATTTGGACCTTGGATGAATTTTTAAATGCTACCCAGTTGGAGCCTCAGAGATAGTGGACTGGACCGCAGAGGTAAGAGGTTCCTTTCTCCGTTTCTGGGAGAGTGTGTGTATGTGTTAGGACCCGAGTCTCCAAATGTCTAATGACGAGCTTTCCCTCCTCTCTCTACCTCGCTAATGAGATGGCCAGGGAGAAGTATTATAGCAAACGTATTGACTTATCCCATGCAAAGTACTTTTCATCCATTATCTTCAACGATTCCACCAACTCTATGAAGCTGGTGTTATTACTGCCCTTGTATAGACAAAGAAACTGAGGCACAGAGTTGGGGAGCTTACGTGAGCATGCGGCTAGCGGTTGGCAGTGTGGACTTGGAACCTGGCGGTGGCCTCCAGAGCACTGGAGGTGCCCAGGACCCCAGGGACTCCAACTGCTATCCAGTCCTCAGCAGTGCTGGGGATTTTACTTAGTTCTCCAAACAGGTGCCACTTGTGATAGTGGTTGGACTTGGTGCATATAAGTGAGAAGAAATGTGTTGTGTCTTTAAATAATGCATTTAAAAATGAATGTTATCTGTATCAAATGCATTTTTCTTTTTATATTGATAGCTTTCCTGATTTTATGTCCTATGAAAGGAAATGAACACACACACACACACACACACACACACACTTACTTCCCCCCTCACTACTCCTCCCTCTTTTAAGAACACCTAACTTGTTCCTTCTCCCCTAATATTTATGCTTTAATTAAAATGGCCTAAGGCACAGATAATTTTCACAGGGGATTCCCTTCGCACTGATCTCTGATTACAGGTCGTTGCTATAGATACACCTGAATCGAGCAAGAGATATGAAATAACAACTTTGAAACATAGACCTTCTCCCCACCTGGGTTTCCTTCTCCCATCTGCTGGGTAAGTTGTAAGGCTTCTCAGGACCCCCTCTCCAAAATCAGCGTTGGGAAAGTTTGAATATTTTAGTAGAAGGGAAGCAGAGGGTCAATGGTGAAGTAAAAAACTTATTTTGTTTGGTACTGGGGATTGAGCCCAGGGGCATTCTCCCCCTGAGCTACACTCTCAGCCCGATTTTATTTTCAAACAGGGTCTCTCTAAGTTTCTGCGTGTGCTGGCCTCAAACCTGCGATCCTCCTGCCTCCGCCTCCCAAGTACTGGGATTACAGGCCTGTGCCATCACACCTGGCTTGTCAAAAGGTCTTCAGAGCCGATGTGTACCTGTATGCTGTCGCTGTGACTTTTGTGACGGCATTGAACATTGGCTCTGTAACAAAATCCATGAATTAGGCCACTTAATCAGCTTCAAACATTTCTGCCAAGGATGAAGTGGGTGGGGGTGTAGGGGTTCCCTCTGGGTACAGCTTGGAAGGTCCACGAGAGGCATGCTTATAATTTAAGTTTCTTTAATGATTTCAAGTGAAGACAGGACCACAAATAATTTCTAATTTCTTGGAAAGAATGTTTAGAGCAACAAAAACAGCAATGCATGTGGCAAAGACTCCCATTTAAAAAAAAAATAATTCCCACTGACCTTCTTTAGCAGAATAGAAAAAAAATGCCTGGGAAATGTTGAAAATATGAGCTTCCAATGTTGAAAGACCAAGATCAAAGGGGGGGGGTGTTTCTTGGGTATTTAAAAAATATTAACCACAAACTGGAATCAAAGATATGGCTGCTTTTGTTTTTCTTTTATACTTAGATCATAATTGTACTGTGGAATAAATGGCCAATAACAGGCATATTTGGAGCATGTATGTTTTGAATTCCAATCCTATACATGTCTTGGGAAATCCTGGGGAGGATTTTTTCCTGAAGCCATAGAGGCCCGAGACTTGTACTAGCTCCCAAGAGCGTTTCCTTTAGACACGGAGCGTGGGGAGAGGAAAGGCCCTGTGTGCAGTGGGCCTGCTCATCTCCACCTTCAGGACACCCCGCCTGGCCGACTTCCCTGTTCTGGCCTGGGGACTGGGAAGTGCAGCTTCGCAGACGACAGCCACTTTGGGCGCAGCCTCGGCCCAGGAGCCCATCCTGGAAGACACCCAATTGCACCTTTTCCATTTTCTATTTTTTAAAACTTTTATTTATTTTTGTTTTCATTCTTTTGTGTGTGGTGCTGGGGATTGAATCCAGGAGAACTCTACCTCTGATCGATACCCGCAGCCCTATTTTATTTTCTATTTTGAAACAGACTCTTTCTACGCTAACACACTGGCCTCCAACCTGTGATCCTCCTGTCTCAGTAATCCCGAGTACAGGTGTGTGCCACCGGCCACCGGGCCTGATGTTAAGGTGACCTTGAGTTCACGTGATTGCCACACTCCCATCTGTTGTCATAGTAATGCAAAGAATGCAAAAATTTTAGGCAAGAAGAGAATAATCCAGAGGCTTTGGCCCAACAACCAGACTCTTAAATTTAGATTTCCTTTATTTTTGTGTATTTTCCTTATCACGTTACCCAGCTTTCTTATCTTTATATGACATTCAGCTTTTGTTTTTCTATTAAAGGGTTAAATTATTATTACTACTAACTGTAGATCATTTTGAAATCTCAAGCTTTTCTGTCCCTCCTCTATAAAGTGTAATATTAGAGAAGCCCTCGTCACCCACCCCCGCCAGGAGGGTCCTGTCACTGTTAATTGGTCATGGATGGTAAGGTATCTGCACCCCTCATCTGACCTCAAAGGACATGTTTTTTGATCTTCCTCTCCTGTTGCCCAGCTGGAGAGGGACTCTTCTTCCGAACAGAGCGTGCATCTCAATTCTTGATTTGCTGCATCTTTCCAAAGCCTGCTCTTCCAGGGAGCAAAGACACATCTATGTCCTCGAGTTACCAGCTCAAGTAGAGGCATGTGCCTGCCACAGTCCCCAAAGTCCTGGCCTGCCCAGCACTGGGGCAGGTGTTCACTAGGATGACACCACCGCCTGTCCTGACCCCCAAGTCCTGGTGAACTTGGCTGGGCCAGGAAGGAACCTCTGGGGTCCTACCTCCTGGCTGGGGGCCGGACACAGATCACACAAGTTCCTTTCAGGAAAATTTCACAGGGGTTGTACAAACAACAAAAGGAGTGACGCTCTAAAACAGACTTGGTGGCGTTCAGTTCTTCCTCCATGGCTTGCCAGCGGCATGCCCAACGAGGTCACATGTGACCTTGACCTGCTCCCCTATGACCTTGACCTGCTTACCTTCTCTCCTCCCCTTCGTAGCTCCCTCTGTTCACTGCAGGCCTCTGGCACCCTCAGGTCGGCCTTCTCAAGCCTGCTCACCTCCAAGCACAGACCTAATCACAGCTCCCTTAATGAAGATTTATTCAGGAATAATTAAGGCCCTCACAGCAGCAAACAGGGGAGAGAGCCACAGTCCTGGAGTCCTCTGTGGGGAGACCCACTGCTGTGCTTTGGATTGTAAGTGGTCCACAAAGGTCCCTGTGCCAAGGGCTGGGTTCTTCCTGTGGAGCCACTATGCGCTACTGGGAGGTGGCACAGTCTTTAGGAGGTGGGGCCTAGTGGGAGGCCTTCAGATTGACAAGCGGGAGGAGGAGTCTCAAAGGGGACAGTAGACTCCATGCTCTTCCTCTTTTTTTTTTTTTTTTTTGGCAGTTCTGGGGATTGAGCCCAGGGGCATTCTACCCCTGAGCTATACCCCATCCCTATTTTTATTCTTTATTTTGAAACAGGGTCTCACTAAGTAGCGGAGGGCCTTACTGAGGCTGGCTACGAACCTGCAGGGTCTTGCTAAGTTGCTGAAGGTCTCACTAAGTTGTTGAAGCTGGCCTTGAACCTGAGCTCCGCCTGTCTCAGCCTCCCAAGTACTGGGATTATTGGCATGAGCCACCACGCCCGGCTCCTCTTCCTCTTTTTGCTCGCTGGCCCTGGGTGAACAGTTTTGCTCCACCAGGGTTCTTTGCTATAATGCGCTGCCTCGTCACAGGCCCAGAGCAATGGAGCTAATCCACCAGGCACTGAAACCTCCAAACATGAGCCAGAGCAAACCTTTCCTCTTCATAGGTTGAATACCTCGGGTATTTGTTACAGTAAAGGAAAACTAACACAGCAGCCTCGCCTTGATGAGCCCCCTCTCCAGAGGTTCTGAAAAGAAAGTCTCCCCGAATGAAGAGCGCAGCCTCTCCTGTGCCCAGGCCGGTGTCAGGGGCTTCAGCCCTGTTACTTCATTGACTCTTGTCCTCCCTGTTGCACCCGAGAGTGAAAGGGGGTATTGTAGAAACTGTGTGGAGAGCACACAGTCCCAGGCAACCCGGACATGAGCTCACCCAGCCTCTGGGAATGGCTCTTGTTGTTGAACTCATGGGGAAACTGAGGCAGAAAAGAGTTTGATAAAATTCCCGAGGGCACCCTGCAGTAGGTGGTGGAGGCGGCCTGAGCCCGGGCGCTGCGACACTGACCTCCATGTTGTTCTGAGGTTCGCCTGGCTCTCACTGGCTTAGTGATAGAAAAATACAACCAGAAACTCGGCTCCAGCTTCTGAGAGAGCGGTGCTGCAGGGCTGCGCCTGGTAGGGAGGCCGGCGAGCGGGACTGAGCGTGCAGGAAGGAGAAGGCTGACCTGGAGCTCAGTGGCCATGGAGTCTCCAGAGGCACCAGTCCAGCTTCCCTGGCCGTCCAGGACCAGCTCCGGCTCTCGGGGCTCTCCGTTCAGACTAGGATGAAAAACCGGTTTACAGAAGGGGAAGGAGTGACACGGGTTGTAGGACACCGTGGGACTTCTTGGCACCCAACGCCCTGTCCTAGATCACAGGTCACTGACAAGGTCTCTGACAGCCTTGGAGGTCAGATGGGACAGGAAGGGGCTTCAGGATGTGGCTCCGAGCTTCAGCCAGGGGGGCGCCGAGCTGCGGGTGGCTCAGAGCGGCAGTCCTGGGGTCTCCAGGCCAAGGGGCCTAGTGAGGTGAGAGTTGGTGCTGAATTGGGGTCAAATCATTACGTGGGTAGCAACTGTCACTGGAACAGAGGCAGGGAACTCTTCCACATAAGGCAGGAGTAGAAAGGCCATCAGAGAGCTGGGCGTGGTGGCGTATGCTTGTAATCCCAGTACTTGGGAGGCAGAGACCGGAGGATCCGGGTTCGCGGCCAGCCTCAGGTACTTAGTGAGGCCCTCTGCTACTTCATGAGACCCGGTTTCAAAATAAAGGATAAAAAATAGGGCCGGGCGTGTAGTGCGGAGGTAGAACGCCCCTGGGTTCAATCCCCGGTACCGCAAAAAAAAAAAAAAAAAGAAAGGCCGTCAGAGCTACATCACCCCCCTGCTCAGAGGGACAGTCACCTCTGCCACATGTCATAGGTCATAGCAGGTCATGCAGCTAAGCCGGACTCCACGGGGAGGAGGCACATGCTACCCCAGAAAAGCCAAGTAAAGCAGAGGGAAAGAGGGGTCCGGAGCCAATGCCGCAATCCCCCCACAACCTTGGGGAGACATCCGATGCTGTTCAACTCGTGGGTCCCGCCCTGCCTTAAACCCCTGGAAGGAGAGAACCACGAGTGGTCGGTTCTAACCAGTGGAACTATCTGCCCCACGTCCACAGGGGAGACACGGAGCTGCTTCCAGGCAGCAGGTGCTTTCAAATCTCCAACTCAGGCAAGGCCGACGTTGAAAGAGGCCCTGGCTTTGCAGCGCTAGTGAAGTAGGACCAGGGACAGGTGGAATGTCTCCCCATGACATTACCCAGGTGGCCTGGTCCCCCTGCTGAATGGCCCCAGAGACATGGGCTACAGAGCACCTGCACGCAGGGAAGTTGCAGCGCCCCTCAGGCTGCTTCCAGAACACGGAAGAGCTACGAGAACAGCAGGTTACGAAGAGCAAAAGAACAAGGAGACTGGGAGTTATCAAGCACCCAATAGCCACTGACTAGAACAAATAGGCACTGAATAGAACAATCTGGAAGGCAGGTGCTGTCATCCCTGTTGTTCAGAAAAGCGAGCAGGCGAGGACTTGGAGAAATCCTGTGACTTGCCCAAGAAAAGCTTATTGTTTCTCTGTCTCCCTGAGACGGGGGAACAGATGAGAGACATTTTAGTAGGTTACGTTGACAGGACTTATTCTTTCCCCCCATAAAAAGCCTTGTCCTGGTCAGATATTTCCTCATTTCTGCAGATGTGATGACATTGTACCTGCTGGATGGCAAAGGAAAGCGCAGAGGGGAAATAGAGTCACAAGGTGTGAGACCGAAGAACAGCCATGACAGGCTGTGCTTCTGAAGAAACTAGGCTAGGCCCAAGTTTCTGTTTCCCAGAAACTAAATCAGCAGTTCCAAGAGATGTTCCCACAGAAACCACCGCTCGGTGGGGCCTATCAGAACAATGGTAGGGCCTAAACCAATAGTCCCCAACTTCGTTCTCACAGAAACTACCACCCGGTGGGGCCTATCAGAACAATGGTGAAAAGTCCCTAACTTCCTCAGGTGTGACGAGCCAATCAGTGAACTCCAAATACCCCTAACTGTTGCCAACTGTATACGTAACCAAAATGTATAAAACCCTGAGTAATCTAGAGCTCGGGGTCCGAGGTCAATATTCCACTGTGCTGGATGATACTTGGACCCTAGCTCAAGCTAGTTAATAAAGTTCCTTTGCTTTTGCATTATCGATTGGTGGAACTGGTCTCTCATTTCTCCGAACACTCGAACCCGCAACCTTACAAAGGAATGAAAGATTCACAGGAAGAATCCAGATTGACGTGTTTACAACCCAAGGGGTGGGGGGGGGCAGCGCCTAAAGCGCCCTGAGCTCTCACTCCAGTCTGGGAACTGTCTTCACTGGCGTCTTTGCTGCCATTGGTTTCAGCTGTCAGTTCTTCACTGAGCCAAGGCTGATGCTTCTAGAAAGCTCAAAGTCTCCGCACAGCTCTGGAGCCGCCAGGACTCCCCCAGAGCGAGACTGTTTTGATAGCAGAGGTAGCTTCAAAGGGCCTGGGAGCTACTGGAGATAAGGCCTGTCTACTGGCCTGGACACTGGCAGGCCGGAATCGGGGTGTTTTCAGATGAGGAGTCACCTTGCTCTGTAGACAGGCCTATGGATGACAGGCGATAATACCAAACCCATTACGACCATTTGCATAATCTGCCCTTTGAGCTGCTGAATTGTCTTCTTAGAAAAATGCTGCCCTGCCTGAATTCTTTATTCTTAACCTTTCGGAAAATAAGCGTGTCTTCCAGGGTTCAGAAATTTCTTCAGAGGATGTGATATAAAGTTAAAAACATTGCCGTCCTTTCTCCTCGCCACCCAAAGCAGCTGGTGGGGTTTCTCCTGGGGCTGATGGGCTGATGGTCCCAGTAATAGACAAAGTTACTGGGACCCCTTAATAGATGAAGCTGGTAAATCAAATACGCATCCTAAGAAATGTCCCTAAGTCCTTCGTACTGTGAACGGTGGAAGGTGGCCCCGATGTAATCAAGGTTCTTGGTGTAGTAGGGGCTTATCTCCTGACTGGCTAGCCAGTTATGTTACCAAGGGGAGGTGGGCTCAATGTTTTTCCAAGTTCTTGCGGTCCCCAACAAAGAATTGGACAAGACAATTTATTCAGCTCAAAGAGAGGTGGACCAGTTGAATTAACCGGAATTGGGAGTCAGGGACTGTCCCTCCACTTAGCTTCTTCTCTACTCCTGCACAGTACAACACAAAGCCCATGATACTCAAATGGGCACCTAAAAACAGATTTTCAAAAGCAAATCCTTTTAAATCAACTGTATGAAAGTCATATTTGAAGCAATTAGGGACATTTGAATATTAAATGGGTATTGGATAATATCAAGGAATTATAACTAATTCGATTAGATGTTAATAGCATTGTAATGAGGTAAGAAAATGCCAGAATTTTTAAATAAATGCATATGAAAGAAGGGAAGAATGAAGTGACCTGGTATCTAGAATTTGCTTTAAAATATATCAGAAAGAAGAGAGGAGGGAAGGAAGGAAAGCAGGCAAATGAGTTGTGGTTTCTTGGTAATATTTGAATCTGGGTGGTGGGTAGATAGGATCATTGTAGATGTGCTTTTGTGGTGTTTGATAATTTTCATAATAAACACAAGTGGACCTTCAACATCCCTAGCCACAACAAGAAAACATCTAAGTCTCAAAAAGAGGCAGCAGAGAGGGACAATAAGAACAAGGAACAGGACCCAGGATAAACATTTGAAGCATAAAAGGACCATTGTTAAAACAACCACAAGGAAAATCTTCTCCCTGAAATAAATTTGACATGGAACAAAGGCAGATTTTCTCTAGGGGTGGCTTTCTATTCTTACAGAGATAAAAAAAGATATGTCATCTTTTAAACAAAAATATGATGGTGAAGGGAAGAATAAAGCATGAAATAGACCAAATGCCATCATTGTTGGAAAAACTTAAAAGAAAAACAAAACTTCAGCATTAAGCTCACAACATAGGAAACAAAGAAAAATATTAAAAAACTTGCAATGTATCAAGAAACAAGGAGGATGTGAATAAAGATAACATTTTCTTTTTCTCATTGGATTCAATACTATCCGATGTTGACCACCAGAATATAAAAACTAAGTACCCTAGTTCAAGGTCGGTAAATTGGTATAGTATTTTTTGAAGGGCAATTTAGCATTATCTGTTAACATTTTAAAAGCACATGTGCTTTGACCCTGTAATTCTACTTCTAGAAAAATATTCTGTAGAAATGCTTCCACACATGCCAAATGACACATGCACAGAAATGTACGATGCAACTCTGTAAGTGTGAAAAACTAAGAATCACTTAAATGTCCATCCATTGGGAAATGGCTGGATAAACTGCATTTGATGACTACCACATGGCTGTGGAAAAGAGGGTCATAAATAGGTTAGAAATGACAGGAGAAGGAAGGGTTCCACTTTACATACTTTATACTGTTTGAATTTTGACTAAAAGAATCTGTTATTTGTGTCATTTTTAAGGGAAATATAAAGATGTAAAAGAAATTAACAGACATGGAAAGTAGGGCCTATAAATACAATCCTTTGTAATGGGATCAGAATTAGTAATCTGCCCAAAACCAGAAAAGAAAACAGCTCACCTCATTCAAGGCAAAACAAGCAGAAATCCTCTCCAGAAATCCTGGTAGTATGTTTGAATTTTAAGATGGAGAAGAAAATCTATTCTTAGCAGAAAAGAACTGTGTTACTATGATTAATTTGATAACAATGCTAACCACCTCCTTTTAGTCAGCTTTTTCATCGCTATAACCAAAGTACCTGACAAGCACAGCTTAGAGGAAGAAAGGTTTATTGAGGGCTCATGATTTCAGAAGTCAGTCCAGTGTCAGCCAGCTTGTGGTGGCCAAATGGCTTGGTGGCCAGGCCTTTGGGCATGGTGGCAGAGGGAAACCCACACTCAGCTCAAGGTGGGGGAGGAGAGAGAGAAAGAGAGAGAAAAAAAAGAGAGCGAGAGAGAGAGAGAGAGAGAGCAAGAGAGAGAGAGAGAGAGAGAGAGAGAGAGAGAAAGGAAAGAAGTAGCCAGGGATAGATACAGTCTCTGGTCACATTCCAGGGACTCACCCCTCCATCTATGTCCTACCTCCAAATTTGTCTGCATTGCCCACACATGAGGTTTTGGGGGACATTTTAAATCTAAATCATAACAAACCTCCTCATGCAATATTCACTGTTCTAAAATATTAGAGATGAATATGATGGCGAGTCTGGGGGGGATAAAGATGGCACACCAGGACCCAAATATGCAAGAAAAAAATTCCATGTTGGGATGCAAAGAACTAAAACATAGTAATGGAACAGAAAAGAATGGCCTTTACTGTAATAATTACTAAGAAAAATTTTAATTAATAAGAAAAACTTTAAGTCTATCAATGTTGAATCAGATAAGGCTTTGAGAATGAGAAAGTTGTAGTTAAAAAGAATTATGGAATGCTGGGCATGGTGGCGCACGCTTGTAATCTCAGTACTTGGGAGGCTGAGACAGGAGGATTGCAGGTTCACCTACTTAGTGAGGCCCTGTTTCAAAATAAAGAATAAAAATAAAGGGCTAGGGGTGTAGCTTAGAGGTAGAATGTCCATGGGTTCAATCCCTAGTGTCAAAAAAATATGGATAAGCCTCAAAAACCAATAAAAATAAATCCTTAGAGATATAAATACACACATTAATGACTCAGAAAAAGCTGTGGAAGATCCCAAATAAAACGTTATGTTTTAAAGAATGACTTATTAAAAAATAATGAGGAAGAATAGAATTTAAAGAAAATGTTTCCCAAGTTAGATTACTGCAAAATGAGAAATCAGTAAGCAAAAGACAGATAACCTGATAGGAAAATGGTCAAAAGACTTGAACAGGCACTTCACAGAAAAGAAAATGTGAATGTCCAAGAAGCATAAAAATGTGCTTCACTACATGGGTAAGAGGGAGTGAAAGTTGAAGCCACTATGTACATAACTGTCCTCTTCCTGTCCTCTCGTTAGTTTCTCCCAGGCTGGGCGGTAGGGTGGAAGGGGAGGAAGAGAGCAGGGAGGAATAATAATATTTCCTTATACATAATTGTAGCCTCTTTTTTCTTTTGATTTAGTAACAGATCTTAGAATGAGTCACCTCTTACATGGGATCTTCTGAATCTTCATAGACATATCTTTTAGAAAATGCTTCTCAATGATGTCTTCTTCTTGGTAGGCTGGCTTGTCCCTCCTGCCTACCATTCCTGACAGTGGTGTGGTGGCAAGTAAAAGATTAACAAGTGAGTGTCTAAAAGAATATGTGCATCTGAACATAAATTTATTATACATTTACCGATATAAAGGATATGCAGCAAATACTTATGAATATCAATAAAATAATATTATTATAAATTTTTTATAACCTATTGATTCCCACTGAATGATTTTTATTGCTTTTTTTGTCAAACCTTCAGATCTGTGACCAACCCATGGTTGTAATTCATATATGAATATAGTTCTAACATGAATGTTGGTGGGTATTTTCACTTCTGTTAACAAGTAAGAAGAAAGTGAAATAAAGAAGCTGAATGTCACAGCCTAGTAGTTTGTTAACGATGTGATTACTGTGCTGAGTTTTCAAACGCTGAAAGAATAGACAACACAAAAAAACAACAAATCAATAAACCAAGCCCTGATCGGTGGCATCTGCCAGTGTCCGTGGTGTAAATACTCCTGATTTGAGTGACCAGCGTGCCATGGCTGAAGGCAGACTTGGAAGATAGCTGTAGAGTCCCCTGCCACACACAGGGTCTCCACCCCTGAGCCCCAGTGGACGTTAACAGCCTCCAGAGCATGGATAATAGTAAGATGTAGTAAAATCATGAGGGAATGATGAGTTTTAAGTATTTATTACCTTTGTTTTTAGGAAAATGTATCAAATTGTGACTCTACAGTACTTATTTTTTTTAAATGCCTATGTTTAACAACCAGCTTCCAAACCTGTGGAAACCTAACAATTGGCTTAATTTTTCCCCCTGCCCACCCCCAGCCAGCTCTGTCATTCCCCATTAAGGACCTGTGGAGAAGAATGGTCCTGCAGAGAAAGAACCTAGAGCAACACTTCCAAGACGCCTTGGCTCCCACCAGTATGAAAGGCGGTGAGAAGTTCCTGTTCACACCCACAGGGGCACTCAGAGGTCACTGGAATTTGGCTGAGAAGTTTCCCAAAGGAGTGGGCAGGGTAGAGGGAAAGGACCCCACCCTGTGGGTCAAGCCCCTACGTTACAGACTGAACGAGAATCGTCGTCAGAGTCCGGGGAAACACACCAGAAGGGCTGAGATGGTACCAGGGGAGCAGAGAGAGGCCCTGGGCCAGCACACAAGTGAGAACTGACCACGAGCCATGCCAGCCAGAGACCCGAGCTGTAGCGACGGCAAAGCCAAGCCCAGCACCCATCAGAGACCACCACACCGTGCACACCCAGGGCTGCCCTCCACCCCACCCCCAGTGTCGTGTACACCCCTTAATACTCAGCGACTCCGCTGGAGGGGAGCAGGGATCGGGGAGGCAGTCTGAAGACCGCAGGATAAGAAAGAGACCTCACTGTCCCGACAGACTTGTAGATTACTGGATGGAGACATTTATTAGATTGGATCAAAATGTAATTTTCCCTCTGCTGCTCAGTTCTCACTGAGTGAAAAATCTGCGAAGGAAGCAATCTAGTTTCCTTATTTTCTTACTCTAGTAAATGTCAATGTGTAACCCCACGAGAGGATCTTAATTGGAGACCTGAAAATTCTCTATAGAAAACAACCCGGTCTCCATTTACAGTTGCTTATGGGTTAAAGAGCAAATCATTGTGGAAGGATTTCTGGGAAGGGGTTCTGAGGGTGTCTGTGGCCAGTGAGAGAGTGCAGGGCACCGGCAGCTCAGGTGTCCCCAGTCCTTGAATGGGCAGCAGATCCCTGTCCCCAGGGATTGTGCAGGTACAGGGGTTGAGTTGAGCTAGTTGGAGCTCTGTTGGGCAGAACATGAGCAACAGTCATGGGTGTGCACCTGTGCACCACAAAAGAGGGCTGCAAATGCCCACTGAAATGTGCCACTCCTTGTCACTGCGATTCTGAGTGGCCCTTGGTGGAGGACCCTGGGACTTCCTTCTCTCTTTCCATCTCCGCAGTAGCTCCAGGCCCAGGAGTCCAGAGCAAAGTGGCTTCACTTTCTGAGAGTTAATTAGGGCTCAGGAACCCCAGCTCTTAGCACAACTCTTGCTTCCCACCCAGGGAGAGTCCTCAGTGTCCCTGGTGGCTCCTACGGGGCCAGGGGAATGCCTCCAGCTTCAAGGAACCATGAGCCAGATCTTCAGGTTGCTTTGAGAATTCTTCATAAGAAACCTTGTCACACTTGGTGGCTCAAGGAGTTTATGTATTTACTCTGGGTGTTTACCAAAAGTGGAAATGTCTTCCTCAAAGTCACGTGTGAACACAGAGTACCGCCATCTAGGGCTTGTGTTCACACCAAGCATGGTTTGGAGGACAGCCCTAGAGGGGGCAGCAGCTGCGGCCTTGTATTTTCAGCCCGTCCTTGATCTGCCCCCGTGGCAGGCATGCCTGTGCACCCACGACCCAGCCAGAGCATGGCGGGCGTCCTGGGAGAGTAAGAGAGGTCGTGGAGGTTCCCAAGGACAAGACTTCACACCTGCTGGAGTTCCCTGTCCTTCAGAATTCCCAGGGTGGCTGTGGGCTTGTTAGAACAGCGGCCTCAAAAGATGGGTTGAGGACCCTGTGAGCTGAGACTGGGTTTCTGGAACCGTGCTCAGATGAGGCTCCGGGATGTGTTTAATGGGGTCTCTGGTGATACACCCACAAATTCATCCACAATACCATCCAGTGGTGAACAGCGAGGGGCAGTTTGTGCATCCGCTCTTCCTACTGATGATGCTGTGTGTTACTGACTCGCTTCACCCCTTCCCATGCCGTCCCCCTTGCGTGGATCCTCACCGAGGAGGCAGGAAGGGTCTCAGACAGGAACTGCTCTCGGCGTGCAAACACATCATGTCCAAATGTCCTCCCTGCGTTCTGAGAGCCCGTGTGACTCCTGCTTGTGTTAAAAAAGCAAAACAACAACAAACAAACAAACAGCCCCTCCAAAAAAAACCAAAAAAAGTAAATGGTTTTGTTGTTTTTGTCTCTTTCTTGTAGAACCAAAATTTGTCCCACTTTGGTTTTGCTATATAAGTGACTTGGGAGCCCCATGTGTGAGTAGAGCCCTTCAAAGAAGATTCCAGTAGAAGGAAATGTTTGTTTATTCGCCTGATCCAGACTGACTCCTAGGCTGTCATAATAGAAATCAGATCATAGTATCTTTTTTTCTTTCGGTACTGGGGATGGAACCCAGGGGCATTCTACCTCCGAGCTACACCCCCAGCCCGATTTTTTATTCTTTATTTAGAAACAGGGTCTCACTGAATTGCATAGGCCTCACTAAGTAGCTGAGGCTGGCCACAAACCCGGATCCTCCAGTCTTAGTCTCCCAAGGACTGGGATTACAAGCATGCGCCACCACGCCCAGCTAGATCATAGTATCTTTGAAGACACCTGAATTATAGCAGGTTCATATGAACCGTGGAAGACACCTTTGAGTAGGAGCGTGTTTCCCACTAGGATCCCACTGAAAAAGTTACATATTTTAGTGACTGTGGAGGGGGAACACCCAGGGTGACCTTCCTACCCACCTACAAGCCAGTGTGTAGGATCCTGGACTACAGCCTGCAGAGTTAGGACCAGAAGCGTAGAGTCCTGTGATAGACCACACCCTGGGATCCAGGAGACAGCTCTGCCTGCGTCATTACTAATTAAACAGGAAAACAGTAATAGGGAGATAGGAGATTTCCCAAGACAAGTATCTAACATAAGACTCATATACAGAAAATATAAAGAACTCCTACACACCAGTAAGAAAAAGAGAAAACTCAACAGAAAGTGGGCAAAGATGTGGCCAAGCATTTCACAAAAGATATCATCCAAATGGCCAAGACATGCCTGAGAAGGTGCTCGGCCTCAGTCATCAGAAATGCAACCGAAACCCACAAGGAGGTTTTACACACACACACACACACACACACACGGGGATGGCTAGAATAAAAACGACAGATGAGGCCAAGATTGGTGAGGAATTGGAGCTGTTAACCCTTTCATACACGTCTGATGAGGGTGTAAACAGGCAAAACCATTTTGGAAATCGGATGCATACATACCCTGCCACACCCTAATTCCTAGCGAGGAAGAGCTCCCTGCCACCCCTGGGTGGTTCATACAGGGGCAGGGAAATGCCCCCAGCTTCAAGGAGCCAAAGAGGCCTTTTCCAGCCAAGGCTCATGGAGTTGTTCGAGTGTGCTTCCAGAATTCTTCAAAAGAAACCCTCTTTGGAAGGTGCCCAACAGAAATGCATATGAATCTTCACCGAAAGACGTACACAGAAGACTGTTCACAGCAGCCGCATTCGTAAGAGTAACAAACTAGAACCAAGCCAGAAGCCCGTCGAGAGAAGATAAGAGAAATACAGCGGACTCTCACGTGGTAGTGGAAACAGACGAAACTATTCATCACGATAAATCCAGACACCAACGACTGAGCGAACCTATTTACGTGAGTTCAGAAGCAGGCAAAGCCAGTCTCTGGTGTGCAAGTCTGGATAGTGGGAGGGGGGGAGTTAACCGGAAGGGGACATATGGGTCCTCTGGGCCGTGGGACCTCCTGCTCCCTCACCTTACTGGTTTCTGTTGGGATCTGCTCGTTGGTTCTGTGGGTGTTTACTTTATGGAAATTTATTCATCTATTTGCTTATTATTTGCCCCTCTTCCCACATGTGTGTTACACGGTAATGAAGCTTTAATGAAAAGTTTATTAAAAAATGGAGAATACAAAAGAATGAGGAGGGGATCGTTATGGTTCAGAATGCTGATTACTCCTAAGACTTAAATCTCGCGAGAGTTAAAAACCTACTGAGAAATAAGATGAGGAGCCATGGAGACTGAGTTTTAAGTCAGCAAAAGGGTTTCTGCTCATCTCCCTGTTATTTGAGAGGTGAACTTGTATCAGAGCTCAGCTTGGACTTAGGGCTCCCCGGGCTGCTTGCCAGCCTCTCTCCCTTGAGCTGACTCACATGGAGAACAGTTGGGGTCCGCAGAGCAGGACTCAGGCTGGCCCCTCATCACCGTCAGCTCTTCTACCTGAGCTACACCTGGCCCCAGCGAGCTTCTGCCGCAGAGAGAACAAGGTCAGCCACCGCGGCCTGCTCCTAGCTCAGTCTTACCATCAGAGAGGTCCTGGCAGATGGGAGATAGTTGGGAACGAGGCCAATGGAGTTCTCCCAGGCCTTCCCTTCTTGGGAGAAAACTGGGAGTTTCTTCTTCTCCATAGGGCTATTCCCAATGTTCTGGGCACAGGATAGGATTGTACTTCCCCACTGTGTTCAAGGACAGTGGGTCCAAGTAGCTGTCTTGGACAAGGAGCTGTGAGTAGCTTGTGTGTGAATTCTGGGCAGAAACCTTTAAGAGTGAGTCTCTGTCTCCACCGTGATTCTGGGCCCTGAGCGAGGGCAAGGTGGAACAGAGCAGCTATGGAATGGGCAGGTGGGGTAAGCAAGACGCAAGTATTGCTTCAAGCCCTGAAATGTTGTACTTGTTTGTTACTGCAGCATAAGCCAGCCCACACTGACCACTACATCTGCCAGCTGTGAACACATGGGAAGCAAAGAATAAATACTCACCCTGCATCTCGGGCTCTCTGTCCATTGGACTTGACAGGCAAGATTACGGTCACCAGCGCTGTGGGGCTGGGCCCTTCAGGAGGGAAGAGCCATTGATCGGTGCCCCTCTCCAACTTCACGAAGCCACGCCCTCATTTCCACCGCCGCTCCTCTGTGTGTCCTTGGGGACTGCTGGTGAGCAATTTAGCGTCTTCCCCAAGATAGCTTTGAAATGGTGCAGGACAGCACATTAATTGTATTTACCCCATGACGCACTGTGCCTCTGGCTGAAAATACACTCTGTTCCAGGAAGTGGTTTACATTATGTCCAGCAAGATGTCCAGTGCAGTTCCCCTGAGGCTCCCAGTGCAATCGGAAGCAACACCAGGTCTCCACAGAGAAGCTCCAGGAATGCAAAGGCAGCAACATTTCCCAAGGCCATTGGAGACTTGAGCATTTGCAGGAGGGGAGACAGACAGACAGGCTCTGAAGGGAAGCTCCTCTTGGATTTGCTCTTGCCAATAGTGTTAGTACTACGTGTCCATAACCACAGCCTACAGCCCTGCACCTATTTGAAAAAAAGTCTGCTACTGGGAAAGTACTAGACTCAACCCAGGATCCCAGTTCTTCGTCCCCTCTCTGTAGTAGATTATGTATCCAGGCCTTCTTCCACCTGACCCTTCGGTGCTCCTGGTGGCCAATGCAGTGGACAATCTATCTCTAGTTGTTCAGAGCTTTGTCATGTGACTTGCTTCGTTGGCCAGTGGACCATTACCAGTAGAGGACTCGCCTGTGTCTGCATGGTTTGGCTGGGCTGCTATAAAGGGACATGCCCTGCTGGCCACTGTTCTGAGGAGAAAGAGGAGATTCAGTGAGCAGATCTGAGCTTCACCACAGGCTAGAGCCCAGTACAGCCAATCCCAGCTGAGCCCAGTGCAGCCACCACCAGCACAGGGGTCTGTGAACAAGAAATAAAAACTGAGGCTCTGGACTTGTTTGTTAAGCAGCGCTATTGCAGCAACAGCTGTCCGATACAAAGAACACCAGTCAAACACAGATGTTTCCTCTAGCAAGGAGTGACATTTGAAATATACGTGTTTTCTTAGAAAATTTGGAAAGTTATGATGACTTGCCAGTGTTACGGTGGAAGTGGCGCTGTAGGCTCTTTTCCTCAATTCAGATAAGATTTGCTGAATTGGGAAATTAAAACTAACAGGCAGCTCAGTTGCAGCTCCAACAAATATTTATTACAAATTACAAAGCAAGAAATAGAAAGGGAAGAGAAGAAAAGCAGCATGCCTGGGAGACACACTGGAGAGCCCGAAAATGGAACTCTGCCCCTCCCTCCGACCCTGGCCCTTATGTACAGTTTTTACATCGGTATGTTCTTATCAGCGTTACCAAGGCAATGGGCTAGTAACTTATTTCTTAGGCAGGTGGTGCTTTCTTGTCTCCGGACAGTGCCCTTACTAAGTGCAGGGGTCAATAATCTACCTTGTTTTTACCTCTATTGTATTGGTTGTCCATCAACTATGGGTGCTTTGAAGTAACCCATGGAGTTTACTAAGGCTGGGTCACAAAGAATAGGAGGTAAACAGAGGCACTAGCTGTAGCCAGTGCAGCTGTGTGTAATCTCTAAGAGCAAGGCATAGGGCCCTTGCTATCTTTATGGTTTTAAAATGCGCCAGGCAGAGTCACTGTGATCTTAGGGCTTTTAGTTGTTTATATATATATATATATATTTTTTTTTTTTAGGGCTAAAGACCTTGCATCTATGAATTCTTAAGGCTAAAGGCTTAACTATGGGTTAATCATTAGGGCAAAGGGCAGAGAGAGGGGAGGGAGAGCTCTGAAGTAACAGGCAAAGCTGCAGCCTCCCCCTGCCTGAGCGCCTGCGCACCCAGACTCTGACTGCCTTTCACATTTTATTGGAAATCAGTACCTGAGCAATTTTTCAATACTGGCACACCAACCCCTGGGTCATAGATTTAAGCTCCTTTTTGCACATTTTAGTTCCCACCACTCTTTGAGCGCATGCGCCTGGCACCTGGGTGCTACGTTGAGGGCGGCTGGTTAGTGGCATCTTGGCCACACTGCCCTATGGCTGTCTCCCACTGTAGAGCTGCTCCTGCCTGTGAAATCAAACTCCTAGAGGTCAGTTCCTCTTTCCTTCTCAGCACCTGTCTTGGCAGGAGAATCGGCCTCAGAAGATTCCTGGGTAGCATCTGCTGCTGCTGGTTGTGAAGTTCCCGTGGCCTGATGGGAGTGGGGCCTCTGCTGGCAGCTCTTTGCTGGACCTGGTCTTTGCCAGCATTCCTCTCTGCAGAGCCTGAGGCCAGCGCAGGAGAGGCCAAGCTGGAACTGTCTCCCTCTGTGGATCCATGGCATCCTGTGCCTGTCACCCCCTCCCCATGCTCCGTGTTCCAGAAATAAGTCTCAGGTAGGGAGTATTTTGGCCTTTAGATTTTTGTTTTGTTTTGTATTGTTTTTTTTGGTCCTGGGGTTTGAGCCCAAAGGTGCTTTCTCTTCGAGCTACACCCCCAGCCATTTTTATTTTTTATTTTGAAATAGGGTCTCATTAAGTTGCTGAGGCTGGCTTTGAACCTCTGATCCTCCTGCCTTGGTCTCCCAAATACTGGGATTACAGGGGTGTGCCACCACACCTGGCTCGGCCTTTAGATTTGCACTGGTATCATTCAAATTACTCTTCCATTTCCCTCTCCAGTAAGGGTCTTTCCACAGATATGTATTTGTTGTTATTGTTGTTGTTAATAAAACCTGTATCTCATGGGTGAAGCTGTGCTCTCCTTCCACAAATCCAGACTTGGAATTTTAAAACAATTTGTACCTGGGGGCTGGGGGTGACGCTCAGTGGTAGAGTGCTTGCCTAAAGTTCCGGTCAGCATTCTTACAGCCATAATCTAAAGTCCTGATCATATAACTTCCACATAACTTAGAGGAAAGAAGGTTTATTTTCTTATGGTTTTGGGGTTCAGTCCATGTGAGGCTGGGGACCGCGGATCTCAGGGCATGGTGGCGGCGGGAGGTGGAGGAGAGCACATGGGCTGTGCTCCTTATATCATGGAGGCCGGAAGCAAGAGAGAGCAGGGGGAGGAGGAACCATATATAATCCCCAGAGCTGCACCCCCAGGGACCCACCTCCAGCCACATACTACAGGCTTGGGGGGGGGTACCACCCAGGTAAATCCATTACAATGGATTTATCCACTTCTGAGATTACAGCCCTCATGACTCAATTACATCAGCTCCAAACATTAAATGAGCTCTTTAGGGGACATTTTATATTTAACTATAACACCTAGCATGCCTTGGGTTCTATTCCAAGTGCAGAAAAAAAAAATCCCAACAATTTGTACCTAACTTTAAACTCTTTGTAAAAATAAATTCTAGAACTCTTTGGAAGTTAAATATAAAAATTCAAAACAAATGAACCTATTCTTTGGCCCTTCAAGGTAAAAAAAAAAAAAAGAACAAAGGGGAGGGAAACAGACACATTTGACTACATTAAAATCCGCATAAAAAACTAAAAGGACAACCATAGATTGGGGAAAATATTTTAGACACTGTTGACAGTCAAATATCTAGTAATCATATAAAAGTCTCAGATAAATCAGTTAAATAGCTTTAAGATACCTGTAGGTGAACAGGCGAAACACAAGAATTTCACAGTGACCATGGAAATACCCCTCTCAGATCTCCAGCTACTGGGAGGATAGTTGATGGAGGGCCCTGGCAGGTGGCTCTGGGCTCTATTACCATGCTGGCCATGAACCCACACCTGCAACAGGATACTCCCGGCCAGGGACTGAGGGTGGAGGGATACGTAGGTAGGCCCGGCCTGGGGGACATGTGACATCCCTGCCAGACGGTCCCCAAAGGCCTTGCTGGGCTCCTCAGGCCCCCCTGTGGGTGTCACCTCACCTTCCTCCCCACTCCCTGCTTCTCTGGGTCAAACCCCCCTGTGGTGTCTGTATGTTTTTCCTGACCTTGTCCCTCCCTGGGCCAGGCCCTGGAGAAGCCCTCTCAAGGCTCATCCTATCTGAGCGTCTGCCTCTTAGAAGATGTAGACTCAGAAAAATTCAACAAACCCGATACCGACTTAACACACTGAGGAAAACGCGTCCAACCTCTTAGAGTTCAGACCCCATTCAAGCGGCCACAAGTGTGAAGAGAGGCTGGTTGTGTGGCTTTCCTTTGTGCTGACTCCCCGGGCTGGTCCTTTTCAAGACGCTGAGGATGCTCCTACCTCACTGGGTGCCGCACAAGATGGCTCAGGCGGCACAGAAAAGAGAATCGGCGCTGTGGACCAAGAATGGTGAGAATGATCATATTTTGGCTCTGGAACTTCACTTTGAGAAAACTCCCCTAAGTGATATATAAATGCTTATAAATAGGCATTTAAAATATCCAACATTCTTTTATTAGTCATGAGGAAAATAAGCAGTCATTTATTTAGCTTAATGTTGGCAATAAAATGGAAACTATTACCGCCCTTCGGCTCAAGAGCAGGGCACATTGGCAGCCTTCAGCCCCCACTTTAGGGTGGATGAACCCCAGCTTTGGGGCTGAGGCCAGGCTCGCCCCAGGCCCGGGCGTGGGCCTGTCTGCCCTTGCAGAGCAGCTGCCCGTAGCCGTCTGCTCCTCAACCTGCTCCCTCCCTCTTTCGTCTTCCACACGGCACTTCTCACTACAGAACCCACACCGCTTGGCCAGACCTCTCCTAGAACTCTGCCACCTCTGAGACCTCCTTCCCAGGCTCCCTTCCTTCTCCAACATCAGTCCTGCACTCTTGCTCTGCCTCCTGCGCCCTCCTTCAACCTCCAATAACTCTCTGCACCTCAAATCCTGCCCTGGCTTCTCCGGGGACCCCAGACCCACATGCCATCCTTCCAAAGGCCTGGCCGGAAGCTGTTACTTCTCTTCCTATAAGTCAGGGCTCTGCAGCCTCAAACCTTCTGCGGTGTCTGAAGGGGTTCTTTGCTGTTGGGGGAACAGGGAGGGTTCTGTGGAAGCCCCAGCTACAGCTGCCTGCAGAATACTTGGGGGTCCTCACACCCAGGGATGAGCGGGTGAGGGGGGCGGCCACCTGGGCAGAGGCGATTCTCCGATCACCCAGAGAGGGCAGGGCTGCTGTCGGCACCGCAGAGTGACACCGAGGGACCCTGAATGAACTCTGGCTTCACTTGCGGTGAGTCACTTGCTTTGATCATCCGTGTTAGAGGCCACACAGCTGAGCAGCACACTCCTGTTGTCACCGGAGAATGAAGGGTCTGGAGGGGTTCCAGGTGGGACAAGGACCAGCAGGGTCCTTGGCTCACATGATAGGAAAGAATTCCAGTACGAGCCGGAGACATAGACAGAAATTTATTTAGGAACGCGAGAAATACACATTCAAGGGAGAATGCAGGCCGTCTCCAGAGTGAGAGGGACACATTTTGGGGGTTCGCGGCTCTTCTTTTATAGGAGATTTTGGGGGGTGGGTAGGAGGAGGTGGTGAGGATGACGTCAGTCAGTAGTCACAAGATGATTCAGGGAGCTTTGGTGTCTCCTGGGTCCTGCTGGGGCCTTCACTGTTTTATCAGTAGATAACTCTTTTGTTTGGAGTATGCAGGAAGGGTAACGTGCCCAAGGAGATGACTCCTTTGTGTGCTCTCTGGGGTCTGATCAACAGATATCTCTCCTGCTTAACTGTTCCTAGGTCGGATAATCAGCAGTTCAAGGTATTTTGTAAGTATTTTTCCAGTATGGCATCTGGGCTACCTTTCTGTATTCTCTGTTGCTCTTGGAGGATAGTCAACAGTGTTCAGAGTAATTGGTAAAGACTTATAAATGCCTCAGAAATTTGGTATTAAGAGAGAGACTTGGCTGAGGAGTGAGGGTATTGGGGAATTTTTCCAGGGGCCTCCACAGTAAAGTCACATTTTCCTTGTTCTTCCTTTATATCTCCTTTCTATGTATTTCTTTTATTTCTCTGTCCTCCCTCCCTGTTAGCCTTGCTGTCGACCACACCCCTGATGTGTGGTCACTATGACCATGGTTGCTGACGCTTTCAGAAGCTCTTCTAGGTCTCCCCTCAGGTGAAAGTGGGGTGCAGCTCCTGGCCCACATGGAGAAGTGGGGGCCCAGGGAGCATGGGCTGGGCTGTGTCTCTTGCCACTCAGCTGCCAGGGTTCAGGGGGCTGCATCCCGGCCTCCATCTCAGCTTCCGGGCAGAGGCCACATACTCCTTCTGGACTGGCCACAGTGGCACTGGAGCCCGGCAGTTTCTGCTGGACGCAGCACCTCCTCCGGGCTTGGTCCCTCTTCTCTTTCATCTGCCACAGGCCCCGTCCCCAATAATCCTCTTGGATGTTCCTACTCCATCTCAGCGGTTGCCTCTCCGAGGATCCACTGACGTGGGCAGTGAAAGCGAGGGAGGGAAGACGCGTGACCCTCAGCTTGCTGTGACCGGCTGAGCTCACGCAGCATCATGTTCTCCAGCTGCACCCATTTCCCTGCAAATGACACACTTTTGTTCTTCTTTATAGTTAAGTAAAACTCCATTGTGTGGCTAGACCACATTTTCTGTATCCATTTATCTGTTGATGGCCACCTAGGTTGGTTCTGTAATTTGGTTACTGTGAATCGTGCTATTATAACCACGGATAGGCATGTATCACAATAGTATTCTGGCTTTAATTCCTTTGAAAAGATACCCCGGAGTGGTGCAGCTGGTCGTATGGTGGCTCCATTCCTAGTCTTTTGAGGAGCCTCCATATTGATCCCCATAGTGGTTGGACTAATTTGCTTCAGATAAATGAGGAGAGAGACCAGTGGAAAGGTGGAGGGGGAGGGCAGCAGAGAGAGGGAAGAGGGGAACTGGAAGGAAATCCTTCAAGCCGTGCTCTGCCCATGTATGAAGGCATCACTACTAATCTCACTGATGTGTACGGGGTTGGGGAAGCGGGGTGGGATCCGGAGAGAAACATACCACAGGCTGCGGACACGTACGTTGTGTCGCTTTGAACCTCACTATGATGTACAATTACATGCACCAATAAAAGTATAAAAATGTACATGGGAATAAATGAATGGAGTGAGCGAGCCAAAGGCAGAACACCACAATGCAATAGGATTGTCTCCGAGAAATTCCTTCACAGCAGTGAGACATTTGTCAAGTTTCTGCGACAGTGAAAGGAAAAGACAACCGATAAACCTGATTTAAAAAAGAAAAAAACTCCTCTAGCAACGATAAATAACATTTATGGAATACCTGCTATGCACCAAATATTCCGCTAAATACCTTAATATGTATTATCTTATTTAATTTTCGCATCATCCTTATGAAGCAGGCACTATTATTATTCCCATTTTATAGATTGTAAGGTGAAGGTGAAGGACGGTTGAATAACTTGGTCAAGGTCACCGACTGACGGTGGTAGAGTGGAGCTTTGGATGCAGGTGCACCAGATCTCCTGCCAGCTTCCCTGAGCTCTGTGGCTCCCAAGCGCTTGTTACACACACCACCTTCACCATGGCGGCCGCAGCTGCCTGGTGATTTCCTGAGATTATTCAGTGCAGTGTCAACAAACCCTCCCTACAAAGGGCTACACACCAGTATCTTGGGCTTCATGGGTCACATATAGTTTTTGTCATCACTCTTCCTCTTTTTTTTATTTTTTTGCGGTACCGGGGATTGAACCCAGGGGCGTTCTACCTCTGCGCTACACCCCCGGCCCTATTTTTTATACTTTATTTTGAAACCAGGTCTCACAAAGTTGCAGAGGGCCTCACTAAGTAGCTGAGGCTGGCTGCAAACCCGGATCCTCTGGTCTCCGCCTCCCAAGTACTGGGATTACAAGCGTGCACCACCACGCCCGGCTTACTCTTCCTCTTTTTATTATTTTTTCTTTTTATTTATTTATTTATTTTTTTTGTGGTACCGGGGATTGAACCCAGGGGCATTCTACCTCCATGCTACACCCCCCCGCCCTATTTTTTTATACTTTATTTTGAAACTGGGTTTCACGAAGTTGCAGAGGGCCTCACTAAGTAGAGAGGGGGGGGAGAGAGAGAGAGAGAGAGAGCTAGCTGAGGCTGGCCGCGAACCCGGATCCTCCGGTCT
>PVJS01020698.1:0-32313 GCA_004027185.1 Glis glis | reverse complement strand
AAAAAAAAAAAAAAAAAAAAAAAAAAAAGAAAAACGTGACTCAAGGAAGTATGAGGCTTTCCTAATACATACAGAGGAGGCTACTTTTTTGGTTATATTCAGGTCTATTTTAAGCCTGGTGCCTGAGAAGCAGGATTGCACAACACTCCTCAGCTCTGAACCAATGGGAGATCCCAATTTCTGTTTCCATAGTCACCAAAACTGACCCTGACCTCTCTGCACAGAATTATAGCTAATCATCAAACCCCATGAGACCCAAACTATGTTCCCATCTGTGACTAAGGTTAAACAGACTCCCCCACTGGCCAATCTTTTCCTGAGAGGTCTGGCAACTTCTATGTGCATCTGTCTTGATTAGATAGTATGGATGCTGCCATTAATAGGAATAGAAAATAGAAAAAATGAGAAGTGGATTAAGATAGACATCTTTTGAAATCAAATGAATGTTTACCATTTTAAAATGTTTCCTTTACTCACTATTATACTCAATCTTCCATCTTTTACTTTTTATTTTTACTTTTTGGTACTGGGGATTGACCCCATGGGCATTCTACCTCTGAGTTATACCCCCCAGCCCTATTTTAATTTTGAAACCAGATCTCACTAAGTTGCTGAGACTGGCCTCAAATGTGCAATCCTCCAGTCTCAACCTCCCAAGTACTGGTCTTACAGCCTTGAGTACCACACCCAGCCAATCTTCCACTTCTTAGTTTCACAAAGACTGCTGAATATCTCTAAAGTCCTAACCTTACCAAGTACCTATTTTTTTTTGTAATGGGATTCTTTATCTGCAAATGAGTTTCTATTTCTACTAAAAAATGCATGAGGAATTCCCAGGATTTAACAGTGATAATTTGCTATGCCTAGATTAGTCTCACTTTGAGTAAAACTTTTATAAATTAGGCAAGTTTTTCAATTAAGTTTTCAGTTAACCTGGCTTTAAAAACTGGAAGAAGATAGCCAGGCGTGGTGGTGCACCCTTGTAATCCTAGTACTTGGGAGGCTGAGACAGCAGGATTTCAGGTTTGTGGCCAGCCTCAGCTACTTGTGAGGCCCTCCGCAACTTTAGTGAGACCCTGTTTCAAAATAAAGAATAAAAAATCAGGCTGGGGGTCTAGCTTGGAGGTAGAGTGCCCTTGGATTCAATCCCTAGTGCCAAAAACAACAACAACAACAACAACAACAAAAAGACATGCCTGGAATAAACCATAACTTGTCTGTATAGTATACGAAAGTAAAGAAGCTTCATAGGCAAAAAGTATAAAAACACAGTGGGAAGAACAAGTACCAAAACAGCAGGTAGAATAAGTTAAGTGGATTTAAATAATAAAGCTTCTAAAAGATAACAAGGAATTGGGCACAGTAGTACATGCCTATAATCCCAGTACTTGGGAGGCTGAGACAGAGGGATCGCAGGTTCGAGGACAGCCTCTACAACTTAGCAAGAGTGCCCCTGGGTTCCATCCCCAGTTCCGCAAAAAAAAAAAAAAAATCAGGCTGGGGATGGAGCTCAGAGGCAGAGTGCTGCTGGGTTCAATCCCTAGTACCACCAAAAATAAATAAATAAATAAATAAATAAATAAATAAATAAATAAATAAAAACTGGAAGATATCACCATTACCTGCCTCACGGGATTGCTTGGAAGAGTTTATAAGTACAATGTGCTACAGATTTAGGCATTATCCTCAAAGAGAAAGAATACTAACCACCTCTGGTTTCACCAAAGTATTTTCTATATGGGAGCATAATGATAAAAAATAAGTTACCTTATATTTTAGAGTGGTTAAACTGGTACATTTTGTTATGTTTGTGTGTGTGTGTGTGTGTGTTTTGTTTTGTTTTTTGTATGGTACTAGAGATTGAACCCAGGGGTATTCTACCTCTGAGCTATACCCCTGGCCCTTTATTATTTTCTAGTTTTTTTTTTTTTTGGTGGTACTGGGGATTGAACCCAGGGGCATTCTACCTCCGAGCTACACCCCCAGCCCTATTTTTTATTCTTTATTTTGAAACAGGGTCTCACTAAGTTGCGGAGGGCCTCACTACTGAGGCTGGCCGCGAACTGGGATCCTCCGATCTCAGCCTCCCAAGTACTGAGATTACAAGCGTGCGCCACCACGCCTGGCTATTATTTTCTATTTTGATAGAGGGTCTTGCTAAATTACCACACTAGCCTCAAACCTATGATCCTTCTTTCTCAGGCTCCCAAGTACTGGGATTACAGGCATGTGCCACCATACTGGGCTTTGTTATGTTTTTTTAACACAATTAAAAATTAAAAAGAAAGACAAACATTGTGTAATTCCACTAATATGAGGAAGCCAGAGTAGTCAAGTTCACAGACACAGCAGAACAGTGGTTACTCGGGCCGGGGGAGAGGGTGGCGTTATTGTTAAGTAGGTGGACTTGTAGTTTGGAATGATAAAGAAGTTCTGGAGATGGACAGTGGTGAAGACGGAACAACAGTGTGAGCGCTTTTATACCACTGAACTGCAACCTAAAACCCGTAAAAATGGTAAATGTTATGCTATATTTATTTTACCACATTAATAAAAACTATTACCTTGAAGGTCTCCAATCATTTCAGAGTCATGACCTCTGTCTCTTCGCTCAGCTTCCAACACAGCTTGCAGCTGGTAGTAATCCTTGTCAGTCTGTGACTTGGAGTTCTCCAAGATTCTGTTTCTCTCCTGCAATTCTCTGTTCAGGGACTCAAGCTGACTAACTGATTTGCTCATCTCTGTGTGACTCTTCCTTAATCGTACAGCTGTGTCTGATTCTGTCCTAAGTAAGTCATTGGCTTCTTCTAGCTATTTAAAAGAGCAAGAAAACAGAATTTTGACCAAAATACAATCAAACTTATTTTAATTAACTATAATTTCAAAAAAGAAACCCATCTGAAAAACTTACCTGTTTTTGTAACTGTGCCAGCTTTTCATTAGCAAGCTGTGAATTCTGACTTACTTTCTTTAAGTCTTCCAGCTGATCTTTTAATGTAGAAACTAGTCAATGACAAAATAGATAGAAATTACAAATTTTTATTAGAGGAACATATAAATCCCTTTTTATAAATGACATTTACTCTTAGACCATAATAGCTAAAATTAGGTCCACTCCCACTCCCCAAACCAAATTCCATCTTATAAATACACATTTAAATTCATCCAAAAGTAGATAATCATTTTGAAATAGAGGGTGCAAAAATGGATTTCTATTGTTGTAATAACTCAAATTATTTTATTACCTTAATAACATCAATCTACTAATGTTATACAGCTAGTTTCATTATTTGTTTCTAAATAGTATAATTACTGGAATAGTTCAGGATTTTAAAAATATGGTACAAAATTCAGAAGGTACTAAATGTTACAGTGTAGGAGTCTTCCTCCCTTCACATCATCTCCTAGTCCCTCTCTGTCTCCCTTAATTGGCTCCTCTCCCCAGCAACAACTATTACTAGCTCCTGCATATCATTCCCAAGAGAGTCTACATATTGATACTCCAATATAAAACAGTATATATGTTTTCACATGCATATCTATATAAATACATATACATATTTAAGCATATATTTTAAAAGCACTAGTTTTAAACACAAACCATCTGTACTTTTTGTGTACATCGTGTTTTTGTCACTTTAAAGATATATCTTAGAGATCTTTTTATAACACTATATAAGGAGATATTCATTCTTTAATAAGGAGCATAATATTCTACCATATAGATATACCAAAATTTACTCTATCATTGATTACATTTACATTGTTTATACGCCTTGCTATTGTAAGCAATGCTACAAAAGCCTTACACATACATTAGATTGCATGCAGACAAGCATATATAAAAAATAAAGTAGAAGTGTAATCACTCAATCAAAGAGTGTAGGAAACTATTTTAAATGTATTTGTGACACTGCCATTAAAATATGAAATTCTAACTTAATAGTTCTCAAATGTGGCTGTTAGAAGTGCCTGGGGAGCTTATAGAAACTACTGATGCCCAGGCCACACATCTGACAATTAAATTAGAATCTTGGGTTTAGGCATCAGTATTCCTTAAAGTTTCCTGGGAGACTCCAGTATATACACAATGGTAATGATCACTATCTAGTTAAACACTACTTACTGCTGACTTTAATATGTTGTAAATCTAACTAGAGATCTGGGTTATTTAGCTCATAAGGTGCCTGAGGATTGTAGTTCATAAATCTATTATGGGCATTAAATGTAAGTTAACCTCATAAAAAAGGCATAGAGAATGGTGACAGAAATTCCAGGACTAGAGGTATAGCTCAGTGGGACAATAGTTGCCTAGAAATTCCAGCATTTTTCAAAACAAGTAACAACTTACCTTCATTTTCTACATTTCTCCTCTTCTCATTTTCTTGTTCAGCTTTTCTGTGGTACTCATTAATTCTATGCTGTAGCAACATTTTCTCCTTCTCAATTTGAGACACTGTAGATTCTAGATTTCTTCTTTGATTCCCCTGAAATTATAATGACAAAAGTTACCATTGCTATTAACACTTCTTGCCATTTATTTGAAGGAATACTTTATTCTTAAAAAATATGAAGACAAAAACTTAAGATGGATTTTTGTTTCAAAATCAGACAGTACCCCTCCTGATAATGACGAGTTGCTAGTAACGGATGGAGCTTGCCTTGTAAGAAAGTAAGAATCTCTTTAATTTGAGTTAGATATGTAAAATTTTGAGACTTCTGAATTCATGAACTTAAAATACAGCCCTATGAATCTTATCTTTTCAAATAGAAAAGTTGCTGTATCAGTTTAAGACAATCACACTGTATTATATCACAAATACTTTGATTTACAATCCTCAATTTAATATATGAAAGGATCCAGATAATAATTACATATTTGACAATTAATGCAAAGCTGAAATGCTTCCAAATGGTTGAGTTCACCAGTCCATCTATGACTCCTCTCTCTGTCCCAACAATATTTTGCTTATCTTTTCTAAGATGCTCTATTTATCTACCTATTAAAGTATATAAAATAATCAAGGAAATACTTTAGAAAAAGAAACTACAAGGGAGGGAAGGGTTAAGTAAAAATTCCCAAATTTTGACAACTTAAAAATGTATCTTCTGTTTCTGAATTGCCACTTCCGGCATTATTTTGTTTGTTTGTTTGTTTTGGTAGTGGGGATTGAGCTCAGGGGCATTCTACCAACCGAACTATATACCCAGCCCTATTTTATTTCTTCTTTTGAAGCAGGGTCTCACTAAGTTGCAGAGAGCGTCACTAAGTTGCTGAGCCTGTCCTCAAACCTGTGATCTTCCTGTCTCAGCCTCCCAAGTACTGGGATGACAAGCATGCACCACCACACCCAGCTCCAGCATTATCTTGTTTTTGATACTTCATTTTTAAGACTTCACATCAGGAAAAACTGTTTTACATTATGTGTTTCCCTGGGCTTTCCCACTTTTAAGGAAAAACTTCCTTTTAACTGAGAAGCTGTCAGAAAGATTTGTAAATATGACCCCTAAGGTCTTTTCAATTCTAAATTTTATCACTTTAAATCTATTTGAAATGTTGTGTGTATCAACAGTTTATTCCTTCTTGTTGCTAAGTAGTATTCTATGGTACAGATATACCAAAGTATTTCATTGTTCACCTACTATAGGACATTTTGGTTATTTTCAATTTTTGGCTATAACAAGTAAAGCTGTTATGAACAACAGTATATAGGTTTTTGTGAGGATATAAGTTTCCATTTTTCTGGGATATGTGTCCAAAAGTAAAACTGGTAGGTCATATGGTAGGGGCATGTTTAGTTTTTAGGAAATAGACAAATGGCTTTCCAGAATGTCTGCACTATTTATATCCCCATCTGCAATATACAAGTGACCCAGTTTCTTCACATTCTGCTACTTTTGGTATAGATATAATTTTAAATTTTACTTATTCTAATGGTTATAGTGATAGTTCATGTTAACTTCATTTACCAAATGGCTAATGATGCAGACATCTTTTCATGTTTAACTGTCATTCACTTTATCTCTGTTTGTGAAATATATGTTCATGTCTTTACCAATTTTCAAACTGGATTATCTATTTATTGGTAAGCTTTGAGAGTTTTTTTTTTTATGATACTGGGGATGGAACCCAGGGGCATTCTATCTCTGAGCTTCACTCCCAACCTGATTTTATTCTTTTATTTTGAAACAGGGTCTCACTGAGTTGTGGAGGGCCTCACTAAATAGCTGAGGGTGGCCTTGAACCTGTGATCCTTCTGTCTCAGCCTCCCAAGTACTGGGATTATAAGCATGTGCCACCACGCCCAGCTTTTGAGAATTCTTTAAATATTCTACTTCACTTTTTTTTTTTTTTGCAGCATTGGGGATTGAACCCAGGGGCATTCTACCTCCAAGCTACATCCCCAGTCCTATTTTTTTATTCTTTATTTTGAAACAGGGTCTCACTAAGTTGTGGAGGGCCTCACTAAGTAGCTGAGGCTGGCTGCGAACCTGCTATCCTCCTGTAGATAACGATGTCCTTTGTGCTACACACAGCTCTTACCCTTACTTTTCCTTTCTTTTGTTTGGGGCTGACTTCTTCTCAGAGTCTCATGAGTTAGGAGCTTAGATTATTGAGACTTTTCCTCTTTTCTAATGTAAGCATTTAATGCTTGTTTCCCTTTCAGCACTGTTGGCTGCACCTCACAAATTTTGATGCTGTATTTCCATTTCATTGCTCAAATAATTTAAAAAAGAAGAACCATAACACTTTTGAGATACAAGTAATATTGCTATATATTTTTTCATTTCCAATGAGATTGACTCTTTGACCTATGGATAATTTACAAGTGGGCTGTTTGGTTTCCATGTGTTCATTTTCCTGTTATCTATGTTTTGTGTGTGGTACTGGGGATCGAACCAAAGGGCATCCTAATCCTGACCTACACCTCCCAGTCAAATTTAATTTTTATTTTGAAACAGGATCTCACTAGGTTGCCAAGGCTGGCCTAGAACCCGTGATCCTCCTGTCTCAGCTCCTAACTACCGGGATTATAGGCATGCACCACCATGCCCCGCCCTGTTATCTTTCTGTTATTCTAGTTTAATTACATTTTGGCCAGAAAACACTGTATGATTTCAATTCCTTTAGATTTGTTTGCTTTATGGCTCAGAATGTGGTCGTTCTTGGGATGTGGTTCTTAAATACTACGAATATACATTCTGCTGTTATTGGGTGGAGAGTTCTATAAATGATGGATAGATCCTGTTGGCTGATGGTGTGGTCGAGTTCTGCATGTTTGCTGATTCTGTTTGGCGAGGTGTTGAAATCTTCAACAACAATTGTGGATCAGTCTCTTTCTCCTGTTAGCTTTTGCTCCACATAGTTTGTAGCTCTGTTGTTTGGTATATACATGTTTAGGGCTGCTATTTCTTCTTGGCATACTGGTCTTTTTATTATTATGCATTTCTCTCTGCTGCTGGTAATTTTCTTTGCACCAAAGTCTACTTCATTTGGCATTAATAGCCACTGCTGACTTTTTTTTTTTGAGGTACCAGGGATTGAACCCAGGGGCAGTCTACCTTGGAGCTACACCCCAAGCCCTATTTTTTTATTCTTTATTTTGAAACAGGGTCTTAGGAGCTGAGGCTGGCTGTGAACCCGTGATCCTCCTGTCTCAGCCTCCCAAGTACTGGGATTACAAGCATGCGCCACCACGCCCGGCTTTCAGCAATTCTTTGAGGGAAGGTGTGCTGGTGACGTGTTCTCTTCATTTCCCCTCACTGCGGATGCACACTTTCTTTTCATTTGGGAAGGATGTCTTCACTGAACATAGAATTCTGGTTGGCGGTATTTTGGTTTTGCTTTTCTGGCCCTGACAGATGCTGTGTTACTTCTTCCTGGCCTCCGTGGTTTTGGTAAACTTGGTTACATTTGCATTTGCTCGTCCCTTCTAGGCAAGGTGTCTCTTGATGTGTTTAAGATTTGCTCCTTGTCATTAGTTTTTAGATGTTGACTATTGTGTCTTGGTGTGGATTACCTCTGGATTTCTCTTTTTGTGGTTTGCTAAGCTTCCTGTAGGTTTATGTCCTTTATTTGTAGGTTCACATCTTTTGCTGAATTTATGGAATTTTCAGCCATCATTCCTTCCCATCCCCTTTCACCACTCTTTCAGCAAATTAGAATTTCACTCTGTATGTCCTGTGGCTGTCATTTCTTTGTCCATCTATTTTTTTAGATTGTCTGGACTGGGTAATTTCTGTTCTTCTACCTTTAAGTTCCCCGATTCTTTCCTCTGCGTTGTTCACTCTGCTGCTGAGGCCATCCATTAAGATTTTTATTTCAGTTATTATACTTTTTGGTTGGTTCTATTTTATATCATTCATCTGTGTGTGCAAGGTGACTAAGAGGAATGAAAATTTATTACAAATTTACAAACACTGGAATCATCACACCAAGAAACTTATGCTATGTTTCTCAAATAATAAAAACACTTTTAGTAGGTGATCATGGAAAACATGAATAATTCTAAATTTAATGTAGTTCCCATTTGATTACATGAGATTATGTTAATATCAATCCTTTTAAAATAATTTAAGTTGTATTCCTCCCTCTTTATTTTTCTCTTTCTGATATAGCTCCAGATTTAATTTATGATCTCTTACTTTTTCATTTTTCAACTATCAAGAACCATTGAACAGAAATTTATGTACTAAAACTTCAACATGGCCACAGATTAAAACCATTCAAAGGAAACTCAAGTATAATCTGCAGCACTTGAACCCACAGCTCCAAGGTGAGGCTTTCATCTTAAGTCTTGGGTTCTGTTTTGTGTTAACCAGAGAATTCAACTGTAATTATCTCAGGAAATAAAACAATCTGAAAGGGTGAAAAATCTCAAAAATGAAAACTGCTTAGGAAACAAAACTGTACCTCTTCATCCAATTCTTTCATTATCTTGTCTAGTTTTATATTTGAAGTTCTGTAAAACAAAAGCAATACAGATTAGAAGGATGTTTATTTTTTATTGCCCAGGGTTGAACATCTATATTCTTGACTTTTTCATTTAACTAGAGTGTCTTTGTGTGTGTGTGGGTGGGTGGGGGTACTGGAGATTGAACCCAGGGGCATTCTACCTCCAAGCTATACCCCCAGCCCTATTTTTTTTTATTCTTTATTTTGAAACAGGGTCTCACTAAGTTATGGAGGGCCTCACTAAGTAGCTGAGGCTGGCCGTGAACCCAGATCCTCCCGTCTCAGCCTCCCAAGTACTGGGATTACAAGCGTGTACCACCACGCCCGAATATAGTGTCTTTTTTTGTGTGTGCCTATAGGCTTCACCAGACTAGCAAAGGGATTAATGACACACACACAAAAAGAAATATATATATTTGGTACTGGGGACTGAACCCAGGGACATTCTACCTCTGAGCTACACCCCTAGCCCCTTTTATTTTTTGTTTTGAAACAGGGTCTCACTAAGTTGCTGAGAGTCTCTCTAAATTACTGAGGCTGGACTTGAACTTGCAATTCTCCTGTGTGCACCATCATGTCCAGCTAGTTCTTTTTGTGTGTATGCGGCACTGGGGATTGAATCCAGGGGCATTATACCTCTGAGCTACACCCCCAGCCCTATTTTATTTTTTTATTTTGAAACAGGGTCTCACTAAGTTGCAGAGGGAGGGCCTAAGTTGCTGAGGCTGGTTGCGAAATTGCGATCCTATCTCAGCATCCCAAGTACTGGGATTATAAGCATGTGCCACCAAGCCTGGCCCACACTTTCTTATAATAATCTTCATATATTAATATAATCTTCATTGTTAATTGCAAACTCTACATATATAGGGGCTATTTCTTGTTTTATTCAGCATTATATTGCTGGCAAGCACATTATCTAACAAACTGAAATTTTTGTTGAATGAATGAAACTAAACTGATATGAATATAACAATTTATTTGAATGCACAGAATTAGATTAGAATCAGTCCTGAGTTGATCTATATGTGGTGGGGATGGTGAATTTCTAGACAGAATTCCTTCCCAGCTTGCCCACTTATATGAACCAAATTCTTATAGTTCCTGTGTGGGAAAGAAGCTAAAAGTAGGACAGGGAAAGATAATGTAAAAAGTAGCTGAAAGGGTCCAAAGCTCTAGTGGATACTTGAGATATACTTTTCAGAAAAGATAAACAATAGTAAACATTTGAGCTCTCAGAAGAAAATAAATGCAAGTAAGTATCAGTCTACAAACTGGGCATGGTGGCGCATGCTTGTAATCCCAGTACTTGGGAGGCTGAGACAGGAGGATCGCAGATTTGTGGTCAGCCTCAGCTACTTAGTGAGGCCCTCTAAAACTTAGTGAGACCCTGTTTCAAAATAAAGAATACAAAATAGGGCTCGGGGTGTAGCTCAGAGGTAGAATGCCCCTGGATTCAATCTCCAGTACCGCAAAGAAAAAAAAAATCAGTCTACAACCCCTTGCATTAAGTCTTTAAAAAATGATCCAGGTGCAGTGGCACACGCCTGTGATCCCAGTAACTTGGGAGGCGGAGGCAGGAGGATCACAAGTTTGAGGCCTCCCTTGGCAACTTAGCTAGACCCTGCCTCAAAATATAAAACAAAAAGAGCTGGGGATGTAGCTCAGGGGTAGAGCATCTCTGAGTTCGATCCCCACTATTGAAAACAAAACAAACCAAACAACCCCAAAACACCTATTTGCCAATTCAATATGTAATTTAAGAAGTTCTAGTCGGGTGTGGTGGCACACACCTGTAATACCAGTACTTGGGAGGCTAAGACAGGAGGATCGCAGGTTTGTGGACAGCTTAGCAAGTAGTGAGACTTTCATCAACCTAGCGAGACCCTGTTTCCAAAATAAAAATAAAAAAATAGGGCTGGAGATGTAGCTTGGAGGTAGAAGGCACCTGGGTTCAATCCCCAGTACCACCACCACCAAAAAAAAAAAAAAAAAGTTCTAAGTTCCATTTCCTTCAAGTTACACATTTTCACATGATTATCAGCCACTCTTACTTCTTCCTCAAATTGATTCTCATTACTACCAGTCAGTCATTTGCCTTTCAATTTTATTTAAAATATTCTTTGGATATTAAAACTTCTCAATATTTATATAATAGTTTCTACTCATTTTCTATATTTTACACTTAGAAATTCCTTTCAAATCCTGGGATCAGTTAGTCAAGTGCTTTTGTTTAAAGTTTGTATTATACATTTAACCGTATAATTTTACTTGTTTCCTATGCCCTTACACAGTCTCCCAATTCCATGTGTTGAATACTTAGTCACTATGTTACCTTTACATTTCATTTATTCACTATGATTCACTAAAAACACATAATTATAAAGTTAGTTTATAATTAATAAGTAGCATTATGCTAGTTTACTTTAAAATAACTTGATCATCGTGTGTGTGTGTGTGTGTGTGTGTGTGTGTGTGTGTGTGTGTGTGTATGAATAAAAAGGCTGCTATAAGAATTTGACCCATAGGAAAAAAATTCTGAATTACTGCTCTAGAGTATCATGATGGAAATTAGAGTGACTGAATTAAAAATTTAGTAAATTTTTGCTTTTGTTTTTGTGGTACTGGGGATTGAACCCAGGGGACTTCTGACTCTGAGCTACACCCCCAACCCTACTTTATCTTTTATTTTGAAACAGTGTCTCACTAAGTGGCAGAGGGCCTCATTAAGTTGCTGAAGCTAGCTGAGAATCTATGCTTCTCCTATCTCAGCCTCCCAAGTACTGGAATTACAGGAGTGCACTACCACGCCTGGCAAATTTAGTGAATTTTAATCACCAACATCATTTTACATTTCAAAAAGCACCTTACTGGAGCCGGGCCTGGTCCCCATCTTACTTCCATCTACTTTCAAGTGTTTACAGAGCATAGCTTTAAAACAAGTATTTGCTATCTACAACTCTAAATATAAAAGCATAACTAAAGTCGAGGCTCACCTGCACTTCTGCTCCATTTCATCTTTTAACTGCATTTCATTATGCAGCTGTTCTTCCAGTTTGTAAATTGTTTTCTGCAAATTTTCCTGCTTTAAGAAAAAACTTCACATCATTCTACTAATAATATTCATAGGGAAATTAAAAATAACAAGTTTATACTATCATGTTATACCTGTATAGGAAATAATTAACTTTATCCCTTTCCTTTCTACTAATTATTATTAATTTAACAAATATTTTCTCAACATTACTCACATCTCAAGTACTATGCTAGGCATTAGTAATATAAAAATTATAAAGGGTTGGTCCCTGTTCTTATGAAGTTAATAGTTAAACAGTAGTGAAATATTACATGGTATCCATTAAAATGAACAATCTTTCCTTTTTCATGTATCAGTTAAAAACTTACAATGATCCAAAAACATGCACAAAATATTTTAACATGGTAAATGATGATTAAGATTATATATAGGGTATTCTGAAGAAGGGAAAGGTAAGACACTTCTAATCTGCTAAGCATATGCAATGCTTGAAGTAAGACCTAAAGGTGAGAAAAAGTCAGGCATGGTGGCATATACCTGTAATCCCAGTACTTGGGAGGCTGAGACAGGAGGTTCGACATCAGTGCATGGTAAATTAGTGAGACCCTGTTTCAAAATAAAAAGGGCTAGAGTTGTAGCTCAGTGGTAGAATGCCCCTAGGTTCAATCCCCAGAAATAATAAATAAGTAAGTAAGTGGATGGATGGATGGATGGATGGATGGATGGAAAAATTTACCAAACAGAGCAGATGGTTTGAAAAGAAGGCATTTTAGCCAGAATGAATATTCAGTTCACAAGTAGAGGCAGAAGAAAATATATTTGGGAAATGGGAAGAAATCAAATAGAGCAGAATACAGAATATAATAGGGGAAATAACTCACACCAAACTTGAATAGGTAAGTGGGACCATGTTCCTTGTATGTAAAAATAAAAGTTGAGAACTTTAACTTATAAGCAATTTATGACATAATATTGGCATTTCAGAAACCAAACTCCAATAAGATGAAGAGATTCAATGGCAGTGAAATTCTAGGAAGAGCAATCAGTTAATAGGCTATTCAGGTAAAAGAGAATATGGGTCTCATAAAAAGCAGAGGCTAGCCAGGCATGGTGGTGCACACTTGTAATCCCAGTACTTAGGAGGCTGAGACTGGAGGATCCGGGTTCACGGCCAGCCTTCAGCTACTTGTGAGGCCCTCAGCAACTTAGTGAGATCCTGTTTCAAAATAAAGAATAAAAAGATAGGGCTGGGGGTGTAGCTCGGAGGTAGAATGCCCCTGGGTTCAATCCCCAGCTCCGCCAAAAAAAAAAAAAAAAAAGCAGAGGCTATAGGAATGAAGAGGAAGAAAGGGACACATTTGTCAATTAGAAAGCAGACTTAGGACCTAGAAACTGATTAGAAATAAGAATGAACAGATACACTACCATTATGAAAGACAAGAAACACAAAAATCATTGCTAGGGAGGGCAGAGGAAGAGGAAACTCTTTAGCTTTGGCCGAGTTTGAGGCGCCTGAGAGGTATCCATGAAGCGAGAGATTCGGAGTAGAGCACAGAGGAGCAAGCTGGACAGCATCAGATTACCCACGGGAATGAGCAGAGACAACGTCACAACTTAAGGAAACATTTCACAATTAAACGAGCAGAGGACTGAAAATAAAATTCAAAGATGCAGGAAGAAAAAAGAAAGAAAAGAACGAGAACATAAAAGAGCTATAAAAGCTTAAAGTTAGCCAGGCGTGGTGGTGCATGCTTGTAATCCCAGTACTTGGGAGGTTGAGACAGGAGGATCACAGGTTGGAGGACAGCCTCAGCAAGTAGTGAGACTCTCATCAACCTAGCGAGACCCTGTTTCCAAATAAGAAATGAAATTGCTGGAGGTATAGCTTGAAGGTAGAATGCCTCTGGGTTCAACCCAGTACCACACACATAAAATAAATAAATGATTAGATAGATAGATACATAGACAGATGATAGATAAAAGGTTAAAGTTCCAATGATGAGGCAGTAGTAGTCAGGGTCAAGCACAGCAAAGAAGAAAAATAAGGAAAGAGTAGTCAGTGTCAAATGCAGCGAAGAAAATTATTCATTATATTTGGCATTTGCAAAGTTGTTCATTAGCTTCTCAGCTAAAAGACTTCCAAGGAAGAGTTGAAATTTAAATTAGTTTGTTTTTATACTGAGTTCAAGGTTAATATAAATTACTATTTTTCCCCTATGTTCTAACCAGAGAAATGATAAAAGGTAGCAGCTGCTAACAGAAACAGTGGTCACAACTGGACAAAATCAGCTCAAACAAAAGATGCATTTTTGAATATTTTGAAGTCTTAATGTACCTTTAATTCTACAGGGAATACATGAGAGCCTGGCATTGCCTTAATGTTACCTTCCTTAGGTCAAAAGTACTTTTATTTTAATGATTTATGAGCCTTGAAGCCTTGTTAGCTTTATAAAGTGCTAAACAGCTACTTGGGATAAAAATTTCAAAGAGAAAGATGACCATAGCAGCTAATAGGTACAGCGTTCTTTCCTCTTTTTTCGTTTTCACTTTCTCTGCTCCTCCATTAAAACATGTAGGCTGTAATACAAGAGTGTTCAAAGAATGTTCTAAGGATGGCTAGGTAATTACTCCTGATTTTTTTTTCCCCCAGAAAAGTCCTAGTTAACTCGAAAGGATCTTCTGAAATGTAAGCAAATAAGACTTTAAAAAAAAATAAATCTGTCTCATGAACATGAGCCATATAAGCAATAGTAAACACAACTAAAATATACTTCCTAGAGTTATTAATTCTCAGTGGACAAGTTAATGATGCCGACTATATACTAGCTATTCTCTATTTCCCCGACTTCCTTCTAGTCTTTAAGATCTAGCATCTATTCTTCTACAGACTGCATTACCTGGGCTCTGCTGCCCTATGACTTTCAGGTTGGTTTCAAACCACAAGAGACACCGAGGGGAAACCAGGGAAGCAATGGAGCGCCTTCCCCTGCTCCTCTGGATTAGGGCGCTGCCAGCATTCTAGGTTCTAGGTTCTAGATTCCTCTTCTATGATGCCAGGCTTTCTCTTAGCTACCATTACAAGATTTTCTCTCCTCACCTTTTAGTGTAGGAGCAAATGGATTCACACTGTTGTTAATTAATGTTGATGGTGACAGCGTTAACAGAACCTTCATTAAAACTCTTTAATGTAATGAATGCATAAATAAAATGTGGTAAAATGTATAATGGGATATTATTCAGCCTTAAAAAGAAAGTAACTTCTGATATATCCGACCTGAAGACATTTTGCTAACTGAAATAGGCCAATCACAGAAGGACAAATGTTGTCTGATTCCACGAGGCAGGCAGAATGGTCAAATTCACTGAGACAGAAGTAGAATAGGGGTTACTAAGGCCTAAAGGGGAGAGCGAAATGGGAGTTGATTGTTTAATGGGTACAGATTTTTGAGGAAAATGTTCTAGAGATGGAAAGAGAATGATTGCACAACTATGTGAAAGTTCTAATGTCACTGAACTGTAGACACTTAAAAATGGTTAAAATGGTAAATTTCATGTTATGGATAAATTAACTAATAAAAAAACCCTCATTTAAATATTTTGAATGTGTCATCTGTTTTCCTACCAGGACCCTTAGTGATAAATAGATTTCATATATTCTTAATTCCAAAGACTAAAAAGACAACTGTAGCAATTTAGTATACTAACTGTCTCTACATATATTATTTCATTTGATATTCAAGGCAAGAAATCAGACTGGAGAGGAGATGATAAAAAGTGCCATAGAAACCTATATTCAATAACTGCATGTTCATAAGCAACGCATAAGCTTACTCAGTATCATGCACACAAATACATTATCCACAACAACAACTTTTTAAAAAACTAACAATAAGAAAATACCTACCAAGCTTTTATCCACACTGGAGCTAGTTCTGTTATCATTAGGATTTGCGGGAGATAAGTATCTGAGGGAGAAGGGAGGAGAGGAGGTTTAAACAGAGAACAATAAACTCTTTAATATCCAATAACGACCAATAAAAAAATACTATATGCGTGTTTTATGTTCAGTATTATACTAGCTATGTTTATAAAAATTAAGTTCATAATTTTTATTTTAAAAACAAAATACAGAAATGATGCGTATATTAAAGAAACTCCAGTTAGGTCTGATGCAGCACCCTGTAATCACACAACTTAATATTCCTGCAGTAAAACATGCATAGGATAAATAAAAAAAAAAGAGATCAAACAGTGACAGTGCAATTCACTGCTGCTACAGGGCAGTTGTTAACACACAGGTATTCACCAGTAATGAATAAAAGATACACTTCGGCAGTAAAGAGCTCTACCTTTAACAAGAAAAAGTATGTTTGGACTTCAGAGGTAAGAATTTCAGATGTTTTTCTTTTCTTTTCTTTTTTTTGTGGTACTGGGGATTGAACCCAGGGGCGTTCTACCTCCGAGCCACACCCCCAGGCCTATTTTTTATTCTTTATTTTGAAACAGGGTCTCACTAAGTTGCAGAGGACCTCACTAAGTAGCTGAGGCTGGCTGCGAACCCAGATCCTCTGGTATCAGCCTCCCAAGTACTGGGATTACAAGCGTACGCCACCACACCTGGCTCAGATGTTTTTCTATTTCATACCAGTATATTAAAAACTATTAATATTACAATAAGGCTCAATAATACTTTGGTGATTTTTTTATTACAAAATAACCATACTTTTACCCATCTGTGTAATAAACAATCACTTTTAAAATACTATATTAATCAATAAGGCTAGGATATCACATTTAAGAACACAGTAAAATTTCTACTTTTAAGAAACATAGAGCTGGGCTGAGACCGGAGGATCACAGGTTCACAGCCAGCCTCAGCTACTTAATGAGGCCCTCCGCAACTTAGTGAGACCCTGTTTCAAAGAACAGAATAAAAATAGGGCTGGGGGTGTAGTTCGGAGGTAGAATGCTCCTGGGTTCAATCCCTGGTACCACCAAAAAAAAAAAAAAAGTAAAAATTACTTTGGAATATGAAACATATGAATACAAAAGAAAACCAGAGGACATAGTGAAGTGCCTGATAATTTAGTACAAATAATTTAATGTTTATTTAATTAATAATTACTTTTGTACAGTGAAACAAAAATAATTACCTGCTGAACTCTATTACAGAAAATTCAAAAAGTTGTTGTTTATCAACATCTTGAGTGTTTCAGAAACTAAGCCAAAGAAAAACTGATAAAAGGACACAAAAAATGAAAGGCTACTTCAGCAAAACCAACCCTGAACTCTTCTGTGTATGTATGTCAATATAAAGTAGCTACAATAGTATGTACATGTAGTGTTAGGGGGAAAAAGGATTAAAATATGGGGCTTTCCTATGGGTCAAAACTCAAGTGTTAGCTACCTGATACAACAAAAGTATTCAGTATGTTTTCAGTAGATTAATTTCTTTCTTTTTTTTTTTTTTTTTGCTGTACCGGGGATTGAACCCAGGGGTGTTCTACCTCCGAGCTACACCCCAACCCTATTTTTTACCCTTTATTTTTTTATTTTATTTTTTTGTGGTACTGGTGATTGAACCCAGGGGCATTCTACCTCCGAGCTACACCCCCAGCCCTATTTTTTATTTGGAAACAGGGTCTCACTAAGTTGTGGAGGGCCTCACTAAGTAGCTGAGGCTGGCCACAAACCCGGATCCTCCAGTCTCAGCCTCCCGAGTACTGGGATTACAAGCGTGCGCCACCACGCCTGGCAGCAGATTAATTTCTAAACTAGACCTGAATTGCTCTTATATTTAGCAATGATAACTCAAATTTAATAATTACTCCAACTAAATAAAATATCTAATACAACTCCAATGTAGTATAATTTGATTAGACATACTTTGGGTTTTTTTGGGGGGGTACTGGGGATTAAACCTACACCCCCAAGCCTTTTTTATATTTGTATTTAAATTAGGGTCTTGCTAGGTTAGAGTCTCATTACATTGCTGAGGCTGTCCTTGAACCTGTGATCCTCCTGTCTCAGTTTCTCAAGCGGTGGGATTACAGGCATGTGCCACCACGCCTGGCTAGATATACTTATTTGTGAAGTAAAAAAATAATAGTAAGATTTAACAAACTCAGTGTTGCCATATAGTTTGTTGTATAGCTCTTTGTTTAGATTTCTATTAAGTAGTACTTATCTACCTTTACTGTACAATTTATCCATTTCCTCACTAGAATGTAAGCATCCTAAGAGAAGGTACTATTTTATTCATTCTTCTCCATGCACCTTGGTATTTAGTATATATCTGACAAAGAGTAAGTTATTAAACATATCTGTTGAATGAATGTATGAATACCCAGCACACTGAAATAATGTTAAATTTATATCAAGTCCATTTGCAAGACTAACAGCAGGTCCTACCAACGGGAATAACAACACCGAATGCTTCTTCCATGCCAGGCACTGCTGTAGGTGCTTTACTAGGTTTTGATTTACTTCACCTTCACATGGTGAAAACAATCAATGGTTTGGGGGAGGAATTACTTAATTTTTGAAGAGCTAAAAATTATGGGTCTTGAGCCAGGCGTGGTGGCGCATGCTTGTAATCGCAGAACTTGGGAGGCTGAGACAGGAGGATCACAGGTTTGAAACCAGCCTCAGCTACTTAGCAAGGCCCTCTGCAACTTAGTGAGACCCTGTTTCCAAATAAGAAATAAAATCGGGTTAGGGGTATAACTTGGAGGTAGAAAGCCTCTGGGTTCCATTCCCAGTACCAAAAAAAAATTTTTTTATGGGTCTTGGATAACATTAATATAGAGATGATAATGCTAGGAACATCTATATATTGTTCCGAAATGTATTATAAATCATAAATAACAATACTGACTGAAGTGTCACTATTAAAATCTTCCGATTGTCATCACTTGGAGACATACAACTATATCATTCAGCAAAGAATTTCTGAAAAACAGTATTCTGAACATGAATGAGTCTGAAAAGATCAAATATGAAATATCAGAAATATCATGAACCAATGAAAAACTGATATAAAATATCTGTTTTATCATAAAATATACTTTAAATTGATCGTTAGATAGCCCTAAGAAAGTAATAAAATCAGCACCTACCCCTAAAATTATCGTTTAGCTTACTTACCTACGATTGCTATAATATGTAAATCCTACAAAAGGTAGCTGATTGCCAACAAAAGCTTTAGGAATGGGGAATGTTTCTTCATCTCCTTTATCTTCTTCTAAGTCATCAAAATTACTAGTATCAATGTCACTGCTCAAATCAGGTACAACTGGTGCTACAGCTAGTAACAGAAAGAAAATTAGTTGTTAATTTCAAATTTAACATATAAATAAAGTGACACAAAGATTCCATACCAGCCCAGTGTGATATCACATGACATTAGTCCCAGCTACTTAGGAGGTTGAGGAAAGAGGATCACTTGATCCCAGGAGTTGGGGGCCAGGCTGGGCAACATAGTGAGACCTCATCTCAAAAAAAAAAAAAAAAGGTTACTGATGGCTTCTCTCTTCCAAATAGCTGTGAACCCCAAATTCCAAATAGAATGAATCTTATTATACTAAGATTTATTAGAATTAAAGTCAACTAATATAATAATGATCATCTTCCCGGTTACCTATAATTATCACCTATACTTCAAGTTTAACCCAAATATTGGATTTACTAAATAAAACTTAAACTTTCTTAAATGTGCACAAAGAGCTAAAGGAAACTATAGACAATGAACTATTTAGGAACCAGGAGAATGATGTCTTAAACAGAAAATATCAAGGAAGAGAAAAAAGAACCAAATAGAAATCCTGGTGCTGAAATGAAAAAGCAAGCTTGGCATGGTGGCACACGCCTGTAATCCTGGTACTTAGGAGGCTGAGACAGGAGGATCACAGGTCCAAGACCAGCCTCAGCAATTTAGCGAGACTCTCAGCAACCTAGTGAGACCATGTTTCAAAACAAAAAAATAAAAAGGGTTGGGGGTATAGTTGGAAGGTAGAATGCCCCTGGGTTAGATGCCCAGTACCACAAAAAGGAAGGAAGGGAGAGAGAGAGGGAGGGAAGGGCAGGCAGGCTATTCACATGAAAAAGAATAAGTTAAACCCTTACAGCCAGGCATGGTGGCTCACACTTGTAATCCCAGTATTTGGGAGGCTGAGACAGGAGGATCACAGGTTCACGGTCAGCCTCAGGTACTTAGTGAGGCCCTCTGCAACTTAGTGAGACTGTTTCAAAATAAAGAATAAAAAAAAAATAGGGTTGGGGGTGTGGCTTGGAGGTAGAATGCCCCTGGGTTCAATCCCCACTTCATAAAAAAAAAAACCCAAACAAAACCCTTATCATATGCCATGTACAAAAATCAAATCATAATGGGCCAAAGACCTAAACCTATAAACCTATAGCTAAAACTATAAAATTCATAGAAGGAAACATTAAGGGGAAAGCTTCATGAAAATGAATTTGCCAATAACGCCTTAAATATGATACCAAAAGAAAAGGCAACAAAAGGAAAAATAGACAAATTGTACTTCATTCATACAAATTAAAGTTTTCTGTGCATCAGTCAGGTGCAGTGGTGCATGCTTGTAGTCCCAGAATATGGGAGGCTAAGGTGGGAAAATCACCTGAGTCCAGCAGTTCAAGACCAACCTGGCCAACATAGTGAGACCCTGTCTCAAGAAATAAAATAATTATCTTCTTACATCAGTGGACACTACCAACAGACTAAAAAGGCAACTCAGAGAATGGGACAAAGTATTTGCAAACCACATATCTGATAAGGGATTAACATCCAGAATATATAAAGAATCCCCACAACTCAACAACAAAAACATGAGGCAACTCATGCCTGTAATCCCAGTACTTGGGAGGCTGAGAAAGGAGGATTGCAGGTTGGAGGCTAGGGCACAGTAACTTAGCAAGACCCTCTTTCAAAATAAAAAATAAAATAGGGATATGGGTATAGCTCAAAGGTAGAATGCCCCTGGACTCAATCTCCAGTACCACAAAAAAAACAACAACCCAATTAAAAACTGGGCTAAAGATTTTTTTTTGTGTGTGTGTGTAGTACTGGGAATTGAACCCAGAGGCATTCTACCTCTGAGCTACTCCCCCAGAGTGATTTTATTTCTTATTTGGAAACAGGGTCTCATTAGGTTGCTGAGAGCCTCACTAAATTGCTGAAGCTGTCCTTGAACCTGCGATCCTCCTGTCTCAGCCTCCCAAATACTAGGATTACAAGTGTGCGCCACCAAGCCTGGCTAGGGAAAGATTTGAATAGAAATTTCTCAAAAGAAGATATGTAGATGAATAATAAGCACATGACGAGATGTTCAAAAGCCGTAGTCATTAGGAAAATGCAAATCAAACCCATAATGAGATAGGACAACACTCCCATTAGGATGGCTTGATTAAACAACAACAAAACCCAAAGCACAAGTGGTGAAGATGTGGAGAAACTGGACCTCGGACACTGTTCATGGGAATGTGCAATGTTGCAGTTACTCTGGTTAACAGTACAGTGGCTTCTCAAAAACTTAAACAGAATTATCAAATGATCCAGCAAGTCTACTTCTAGGTATATACTCAAATGAATGGAAAACAGGAACATTTCTGGAACATTCTACCTCCAACCTACACCCCAGCCCTTTTATTTTATTTTGAAACAGGGTCTTGCTAAATTGCTGAGGCTGGCCTCAAACCTGCAATCCTCCCAAGTACTGGGATTACAGGCGTGCGCCACCATGCTCGGCTTAAACTGTTAAAGAGCCCTGAACCTTGCTAAGCCCTAAATTACTTATCTGTGAGGACCATGTTGATAATCTACCATGAGAATATAAAATTCTAAAAGAAAGTTCCAAGTCTTAATAAATCCACACAACCTAGAAGAGTATATATATTTATATAGACAATAAGTTGTTTTTACCTAAACTGAAAACATGAACCAACAAAAGTGTTACCACTGCTAGCATTTTATGTTTTCCACAGCCATTGCTGGATTGATGGCAATATCTTATCTCAAATTATATTATATTTAACATAATAAAATTAAATACTATTATGTGAGCTGGGCATGATTGCACATGCTTGTAATCCCAATACTTGGGAGGCTGAGACAGGAGGATTGCAGGTTTGCGGCCAGCCTCAGCTACTTAGTGAGGTCATTAGGAACTTAGTGAGACCCTGTTTCAAAATAAAAAAAATAAAATAGGGTTTGGGAGTATAGCTCAGAGGTAGAATGCCTCTGAATTCAATCCCCAGTACTACAAAAACAAAACAAAATAAACAAAAAACACCGCCCACTATTATGTGATAAATGTTATATTTTACTCCAAAATAATTAATTAACTAATTAATTAATTAACTTATTTTGTGTTACTGGGGAATGAACCCAGAGGCATTCTACCTCTGAGTTACACCCCCAGCCCTATTTTATTCTTCATTTTTTGAAACAGGTTTCACTAAGTTGTGGAGGGCCTCACAAGTTGCTGAGGCTGGCCACGAACCTGTGATCCTCCTGTCTCAGTCTCCCAAGTATTGGGACTACAAGCGTGCACTCCAAAATTTAATTGCCAACAAGTGTCAATTCCCTACATTTCTGATCTATATCAGATACTGAATGGGTGGAACGTGGTATTCAATTATCAAAGGGTTTGAAGTCAACCAGATTGGAATACTAGCATTGTCCTTTGCTCACAGTGTGCTCACGGTGTAGGAAGTTATTTGGGTCTTTTCACTTTTTTGTCTTCTATCTTTAATCTTATTCTTCAGTTCTACCTCAAATGAGTGGAAAAATAACTTCACAATCGTAATACTTTGTGCCTCTAAATTAAGGGTGAACGCGATCAGGAAACTGAGAAAGCCTGCCAAAAATCAAGCTGTTTTGTACCCAACTCCCACACAACCAAGGAACACAGGTGAAGATTAACTGCCATTGTAACTGAGAGACATAAGTGGTAAAACTATCAAAATAACTATTAGTTGTAGATAGTAATTTTGCCACTGGAGACTGAAAAGAACTAAAAGGAATTATAACTATTACATAATTTTTAAAAACTTAGCAGGTCAGTAAGGTCAGTTTGAATAAAAGTATTCTTGGTATTTTGGGGTGGGAAGTGAAGAAGGGGTAGGAAGTGGGAAAGCGAAGAAAAGAACAATAAGTTCTACAGACTTCAATTTTTCTTTCTTTTTTTCAATAACCACAAAACAGGACATATTAGGATTAGGAAAAGCTATCAAAATGTAAGTATGCTAAGTCTACACTATAACAAAACCATAATAATAATGTATATCTTTAAAAGACAAATAAATAGCAAAAATACTAATAAGTTGCATAAGGATAATCAGACAAAATCTTTAAAGTTCACTTGACTTCAATCAATAAGTAATTCACTTTTTCCCCCAGAAATAAAATCGGTTAAATAAAGGACATACTGCCGGGAGTGGTGGCACACGCTTGTAATACCAATACTTTGGGAGGCGGAGACCAGAGGATCCCGGTTCGTGGACAGCCTCAGCTGTCTCTCTCTCTCCCTGTCTCTCTCTCTCTACTTAGTGAGGCCCTCCGCAACTTCGTGAGACCCGGTTTCAAAATAAAGGATAAAAAATAGGGCTGGGGGTGTAGCGCGGAGGTAGAACGCCCCTGGGTTCAATCCCCGGTACCACAAAAAAAAAAAAAAATAAATAAATAAAGGACATACTACAGCAATATAATAAAATGCCAATCATTTGGGTTCCCCAATTCCATGAGACTATGAGTTTTCTCCACGAGGGAAAAACTTGTGTTGATTTATCACTGCTGCTCTCCCAGTGCAGGAAGTAGAAGCATGTTCAGCGTGTAACAGGTGTTCAACAGGAATCTGTCGACTGAATCACGTCCTCCCTAATCAATATCCAGCATTTCAATCTATAAAGGAAATATAGCCTTCCTACTTTTCAGTGATTTGTTGTACAGTCGTCGTTTTAGTTATTTTTGCATTTTCTAACTTTGAAAGGAATTTAAAACAATTCAAAAGATAATTCAGTCCCCTTTTAATTTTTTTCAGATTTATAATTATACTTGTATATTTTCAGCCTTCTTAAAATTTACTAAGAGCATAACAAATAAAAACACAAAGTTTTTCAATATAAACATTTGTTTCACTCCCTGTTCATCTTTGTCTTGCAACAATTTCTCTTGTAGCCTGAAGACAATAATCATGTGACATTTATTTACAACAAGGAGGAGGAAGTCCCTTATTTCTCAGTGTACAACCATTAATAAATTCTCCCAAGGTCAAGCTGTTCCTGCAGCACCTCCAGATAGCTAGTACTCAATGAAATTCACTGTTGAAGTATAATTTCTTAACCTCCAAAACCATTTCTTTCCCTTTTCTCTTCTTGGAGAATTTTATAGCTTTGCACAATGTATACACTACACTTAAAGCAATATAACTTTCTTTTAAAACATTTGATAATTAGAATACTTGACTAGAACTGCAAACCTATATAATCTATTTCTTCAAAATTCACAAAACTTTTTTCTTCCTCTCAAAAAAATTCTGTCTCAGCCGGACATGGTGGCACACGCTTATAATCCCAGTACTTGGGAGGCTGAGACAGAAGGATCGCAGGTTCGAGGACAGCCTCAGCAAGTAGTGAGACCCTCATCAACCTAGTAAGACCCTGTTTCAAACTAAACATAAAATAGGGCTGGGGGTGGAGCTCAGAGGTAGAATGCCCCTGGGCTCAATCCCCAGTACCACAAAAAATAAAAATTAAAAAAAAATCCGTCTCAACTAATTGGGTTGTCCTTAAGACAAATACCTAACTTGTAACTACTCCTAAAACCACATATGGGAGTTCATTTCCATTACTACTGTTCACTGCTACTGACAGAGCAGGAAGTTAGTGGCTGGTATAAATCACCGCCCCCCTTGTGTGATACTGGGGATTGAACCAGGGTTATTCTACCTCTGAGCTACACCCCTAGCCCTTTGTATTTTTAATTTTGAGGCAGGGTCTTGCTAAGTTCCTGAGACTGGCCTCTAATCTGCAATCCTCCTCTCTCAGAGTCCCAAGTAATGGAATTACAGGTGAGCGCGACCATGCCTAGCTGTGTTATCCTTTTTCTGATAAATGAAAAGGGAAAAAAAATTCCTGAGACCTCAGCAGGGAAAATGATGATTCTTGTCCTTCCAAATCCATAAAGATGATGGGAACACTTTTGGTGCCATTATATAATATATATATACACACACACACACACACACACACACACACACACAAATATATATATATTTTTTGTGGTACTGGGGATTGAACCCAGAAGCATTCTACCTCTGAGCTCCACCCCAGCCCAATTTTTATTCTTTATTTTGAAACAGGGTCTCACTAAGTTGCAGAGGGCCTCATCAGTTGCTGAGGCTGGCTGTGAACCTGCGATCCTCCTGTCTCAGCCTCCCAAGTACTGGGATTATAAGCGTGCGCCACCATGCCCGGCTCATTATATAATAATTTTGATTCAACTACCTTGTATAGTTTTCTAGAAATCACCTTGTAATTTTACCTTTCTTTTAAAAAAAATAAGGAAATGTTCTAGATTGACTGAGGATTAACTTCTTGCACACTAAATATCTTTATTTCTCAACTGCAAGCTGCAAAACCCTGATGGAATCAAGTAGATCAGAATTCCTTTTTTTCTTTTCTTCTTCTTCTTTTTTTTTGAGGTACTGGGGATTGAACCCAGGGGCATTCTACCTCTGAGCTACATCCCCAGCCCTATTTTTATTCTTTATTTTGAAACAGGGTCTCCTAAGTTGCTGAGAGCCTCACTAAGTAGCTGGGGCTGGCCTTGAACCTGCGATCCTCCTGTCTCAGCCTCCCAAGTACTGGGATCACAAGAATGTGCCACCACACTCAGCTAGATCAGAATTCCTAACAGCCTCATAAATAAAATTAAATTCTGGCATTAGGTAATAATAAACTTCCTTACATTTTAAGAAATAAGAGCACACTTGTCTTTTCACAGGAAATCATTTTAATTTCATTATCCCCTACTTATTAACTTCTTCCATATGGAAATAACTAAAGACTAAAATAAAAGAGCAATAGAACAAAGATCAAATTATGGCTGCTGAGCCCAAATCCATTACATTTGTGTGAGATTTCATCTTGGTATCTCGAGTGGAACATAAGGGAATCGCTGTACAATTTCCCCAATATTGTCAAACACTCACTTAGTAGGGCAGAACAATTCCCACACAAAATTTACATACTTCTGATTTTCATCACATGTACAAAAACATTTTAGCAAAGCAGTCTCAAGAGCCTATTCACCACAATTACTTTCAAGTGTGTACACTGTGATGTACAAGAAAAGATAACTTACTGTCTCGGAGCGTTTCCCAAGCCCACTGATCATTTTTGAAGAAAAGATGTCTTTTGATTTCTTCTACACCATTTCTTCCTAATCTCACTTCTCTGAAGAGAGAGAGAGAAAAGTAATTAATCATTTAGTTCTTACAATGGCCTCTTTTGGTTTATTTGTGGGGCAGAACAGTAAGCCTGTGCAGATCTATGTCATCTTGAAATTATACTGCTAGCATAATCTTTAGCTCAAATACAAAATAATTTGAAGACTGAGAACATTAAAGAAAGTACTTAAAGAAAACTAAGGAAAAAAGGGGAAAAAAACCAAAAGAAAACTAAGAAAAAATACACAAAACCACATATTTGCTAATGTTCCATGACTTTTCTATTGATGAGAATCCAGATGAATCAACACCTTGCTTCATCAGCGTAATGAATAAAACACAATGTATTTTCTTGACCTTTTTTATAGTGGTAAAGCTACACATTTTTTGTGCAATTTTACTTCATACCAGATGCTACCAAAAACTCCAGAAACATATTTTAAGATTTAAATTTCCGTCTTATAAACTATTCATTATTTCTGAACAATCAAAAACCAAGGACAACTAATTCTTGTCACTACTACAAATTTCAGAGCTTTAAATGAACAAGTTACTGATCACTGACCTCTTTTTGGTGAGCATAAAGTTTAAAAAAATGCCTTTAACCAAACTGGAAAGAGGAACTCAACAACACCAGTTGTTGTCTAGTAGAGTGATTATAAATGAGAATATCCTGAATTCCAAATTTTTTTCATGAGTTAAAAGATAAATTGTTTTAAACGTGTGACACTTTCTCTAGGAAGCTTTCACTGACTCTGCCAGACTGGAGTAGAGAACCCCTCTCTGATTCTCTGACGCGTAGTACTGACCTCACTGTACTTCTCTCTCTGTACTACACATCTCTGATTTGTGCATTCCCTTGCATAGGACTAGAAGAAAAATGCTCTGTATTTTGCTCACTTCTATATGCTTAGTCCCTATCATACAGTATGTGTAAAAATGTTAAAACTCTACCTTCTTTCAAGCTCTGAAAGACATATCGAAAAAAGTAAAGTGAATCTCAAATTGTAACATATGTAAACGTACCAGGCTTCCCTACTATTTAAATTAACAATATATAATTTGAAACATATTTAAAATAGGAGGCCTCCCTACTAATTAACAATATATCACCAACATTAAATGTAATCTTACTAAGTCATTCCATTCACTTTTAAATTTAAAAAGTAAGCCGGGCGTGGTGGCGCATGATTGTAATCCCAGTACTTTGGGAGACAGAGACCGGAGGATCCGGGTTCGCGGCCAGCCTCAGCTCTCTCGCTCTCTCTCCCCGTCTCTCTCTCTCTCCTTAGCGAGGCCCTCCGCAACTTCGTGAGACCCGGTTTCAAAATAAAGTATAAAAAATAGGGCTGGGGGCGTAGCGCGGAGGTAGAACGACCCTGCGTTCAATCCCTGGTACCGCAAAAAAAAATTAATAATAATAAATAAATAAATAAAATAAAATAAATTTAAAAAGTAAACCACATAGAGCATTTGCCCAGTATGTGCAAGGCCCTGGGTTCAATTCCCAGGACTACAAAAAACTACTACTACTACTAATAATAATAAATAAAAATAAAAAGTAAAGCCGAGTGTGGTGGCTGTAATTCTAGTACTTGGGAGGCTAAGAGAGGAGGATCGCAGACTTAGCAAGACTCTGTTTCAAAATAAAAAATAAAAAGGGCCGGGGTGTAATCTGGAGGTAGAATGCCCCTGGGTTCAGTCCCCAGTACTATAAATAAATAAAAAGCAAACCACAAAAATAAACATACTGACATTTTTGTTTCAAAAACACACACAAATATATATATATATGGAATGCTTGTTGAAGGCAGGTGCCATGGCACATGCCTGTAATCCTAGTAGTTGGGAGGCTGAAGCAGGAGGATCACAAGTTTGAGACCAACCTCAGCAACTCAGAATCTGTTTCAAAATTAAAAATAGGACTGGGGGTGTAGTTCACTGGTAGAGTGGGTTCAATCTCCAATATCACAAAAACAATAAATAAATAAATAAATAAATAAATGCTTGTTGAACCTGGAAAACATAACATCAATCACTATGTCTAGAAAAAAGGAAGCAGGAAATATATATTCATGCTTTTTATTTCAATACTAGATATCATGAAATAAAAAATGACATAAATTAGAAGATGCATATTAATTTTTATATAACTAGAGGGGAAAATGCTCCAAATTAAATTAATACACACCACTGATGTGAGATGTTCTCTAATTTAAGATACATTAATATGTTTAGAAAAAAATCTTAGACTCAATAAAATATACTTATCATTCTATTAATTAACTAAGTAAAAAATTTAAGAACAACAACAAAAAGTTATCTGGACTAGCCATCAGCCAAGACGATATTATTATCCCAACTGCTTAGGTACAGTGAGCGAATTGAGAACCAGGAAAGAAAGGTATCAGAATATAATAAAATTAGGTGGGTTTCACTCTTCATAGGTGATTTTGGGAATGGGAGCTTTGATATTCTAATAGTTTACATGTAGGAGCTGAGATATGACTCTTAAAAACTGAACAGCAAGATGAGAATTCCTTAGAATTAATAGGACTTTAAAGTTAAGATTATTTACCTGTCAGTAAGGAAGGCACAAATAAGATTTTTTGCTTCTTTTGATATGTCATTATCATCAGGAAAGGCCAGTGAATTTTTATGGTTCATAATCTTACTGTAAGTTCCAACCAGAGAATCTGCATAAAAAGGTGTATCACCTGAAAAGTTGATAGGGAAAACAAAAACAAAATAAAATACATTTTTAAAAAACTACATCACTTGTAGGAAAGTGGATGGAATTAGAGAATATTATGCAAGTGAGATCAGCCAGTCTCAGAAAGTCAAGGGTTGAATGTTTTCTCTCATATGTGGAAGATAGAGACAAAAGAGATAACAAAAAGGGATTTTTTTCAGTTCCAGCTGATTTTATTTCCTTCTCAAAAAAGTTATTTACAAAGACAGCCTCAGCAAGTAGCAAGACTCTCATCAACCTAACGAGACCCTGTTTCAAATTTAATAAAATAAAATAGGGCTGGGGTTGTAGCTCCGAGGTAGAATGCCCCTGGGTTCAATTCCGAGTACCACCAAAAATAAAAACAAAAACAAAAAAAAACACAAAACAGATTTGGATCATGTTAGTTTCTTACAAAAATCAACATTGTTCAATGTAATAAATATTAATTAGAAAAAGTCAAGTGTGAGTTTTGGGATGAACAACTATATAGTAAAGGTACATAAAACCCTCCTTTACTCACCTACAAGCATTTCATATAAAAATACACCAACTGACCACCAGTCACACTCTCGTCCATAATAACCATCACCACCTTGGGATTTTAATACTTCAGGGGAAATATAATCAGGTGTTCCAACTGCTGTATCACATCGCACCATACCTTCCTAGAAAGAATGGCAGGGCGAATGTTGAATTAGGATATAGTCTCAATTATTTAAATGACTTTCTTCTTAATATAACCTATAGAACTCTAATTCTTTGGGCTATAAATCTTATATCAAAGCCGGGCGTGGTGGCGCACACTTGTAATCCCAGTACTTGGGAGGCGGAGACCTGAGGATCTGGGTTCGCGGCCAGCCTCAGCTACTTAGTGAGGCTCTCCGCAATTTCGTGAGACCCAGTTTCAAAATAAAGGATAAAAAATAGGGCTGGGGGTGTAGCTCGGAGGTAGAATGCCCCTGGGTTCCATCCCCAGTACCGCAAAAAAAAAAATCTTATATCAAAATTTAATACAAGCCAGGCATGGTGGTGCATGCTTATGATCCCAGTACTTGGGAGGCTGAGACAGGCAGATCATGGGTTCAAGGACAGCCTCAGCAAATAGCGAGACCCTGTTTCAAAAATAAAATCTATCTATCTATCTATCTATTCTGTGGTACTGGGGATTGAACCCAGAGGCATTCTACCTCCAAGCTACACCACCAGTCTGATTTTATTTCTTATTTGGAAACAAGGTCTCACTAGGTTGCTGAGGGCCTTGCTAAGTTGCTGAGGTTGGCTTCGAACCTGTGATCCTCCTGTCTCGGCCTCCCAAGTACTGGGATTACCAGCATGCGCCACCATGCCCACTATAATTTATTTTATAAAGAGTGAGCATGAATATCTTTTAAGACTGACTCCTAAAAACAAGCAGTAAAAATTTCAACATGTTAATAGAAGGCAAATAAAACACTAAAAAGTAGACACATTCCTGAAATCCAATTTTTATGAAAGTCTAATTTTAACACCGGTGTTAGTACTTAGTGACATTTAAGCTAATTCCATTTCTGGTTACCAGTAGTGTATATTATAGAGTTGTTATGAAGGATTTAGTAAATCTGGCAATCCACATTTACCCTAAATAGAAAGGAAAAAATAAATCACTCACTAACAAGTTACTAATACAACATTGAAACCATGGTATTTAGTTCAACAAATATGGTCACATCAATTCAGGACAAGTCCAGATATGGTTAGTGAATTCTTATAGCACTGTCTAAAGCAGCATCTATCTTGAATTAGCAAAAATAAAATTAAAATCCAATTAATTAACCTTATTCATCTTCATACAAGTACCAAAATCTGCTAACTTCAAATGTCCAGATTTATCCAGCAGCATGTTATCAGGCTTCACATCCCTGAGGGGAGGCAGAAAAGAAAGCATTTCTGAAACAAATCACACACTTGATGAAGATTATGAGGCAGCTATTTGAGGGCAAGTATCCTGGCTCAATCTATGCAAGGCCACCTTTGATCTGTGTGCTCCCCCTCCACATCCAGAAATCCCACTGCATCACCGAAACACCTTTGATGTTAATGTCTCAAAAGAAGACATGCATGTTTCCTTCTTCTTAAAGTAGTTGGATTCCTCTATGGGGAAAATCCATTGTTTGAAAGAGACTAAGCATCAAAAATATCACACATGGACATAAAAGGTAACTGAAGCATGTAAGATAGACAAGTACACAGACAACTCCAGGACAGAGTCTAAATCTCTTTCATTTTGATGCCTGATGTGCAGCACGGCAACTGCTGCAGGATTCAAACAGTGTCTGAAGAACAAATGAACTGACTGTTCTAATGAATATCAACTATTCACTATTCAAAAGAAACTCAATTCTTATATACAATAATTAAAACCAAAGTGAATAACACTCAAGCACATACTTTCTTTTTTTTTTTTTAGTGGTACTGGGGATTGAACTCAGGGGCACGCTACCTTCAAGCTACACCCCCAGCCCTATTTTTTTTCTTTTATTCTTTATTTTGAAACGGTCTCACTAAGTTGCGGAGGGCCTCACTAAGTAGCTGAGGCTGGCCGCGAACCTGTGATCCACCTGTCTTAGCCTCCCAAATACTGGGATTACACGCGTGCGCCACCACGCCCAGCAAACACATACTTTAGAAAGCCAGCTTAAATTTTTTTATATAGTACTTTTTCAGAATACTATATAAAAGTTATATAATAAAGCTGGGAGAGGTGGCACACACCTTAATCCCAGTACTTGGGAGGCTGAGACAGGAGGAATGCCAAATCTGAGGCCAGCTTCCACAACTTAGCGAGACCCTATCTCAAAATAAAAATAAAAGGGCTGAAAAAGTGGGCATGGTGGTACACCCTTGTAATCCCAGTACTTGGGAGGCTGAGACAGGAGGATCGCAGGTTCAAGGACCACTTCAACAACTTAGTGAGGCCCTCTGCAACTTAGTGAGACCCGGTTTCAAAATAAAGAATAAAAAATAGGCCGGGCGTGGTGGCGCACGCTTGTAATCCCAGTACTTTGGGAGGCGGAGACCGGAGGATCCGGGTTCGCGGCCAGCTTCAGCGCTCTCTCTCTCTCTCTCTCTCTCTCTCTCT
>PVJS01020697.1:0-32318 GCA_004027185.1 Glis glis | reverse complement strand
ACCCGGTTTCAAAATAAAGTATAAAAAAATAGGGCTGGGGGTGTAGCACGGAGGTAGAACACCCCTGGGTTCAATCCCTGGTACCACAAAAAAAAAAATAAAAAAAGTGATGGTTGATCCGAGCATGGTGGCATACACTTGTAATCCCAGTACTTGGGAGGCTGAGACAGGAGGATCGCAGGTTCATGGCCAGACTCAGTAACTTAATGAGGTCCTCCACAACTTAGTGAAACCCTGTTTCAAAATAAAAGAATAAAATAGGGCTGGGGTTGTAGCTCAGAGGTAGAGGGCCCCTGGGTTCTATCCCCAGTACCACAGGGGGAAAAAAAGGAAAAAGAAAAAAGTGATGGTTGAAGTAAGATTTGGGGAAATGGTAGTTTTGTATTGCATTGCAATGAATTATAGAGAAAAAGTCAATTTGTGTGTGTGTGTGTGTGTGTGTGTGTGTGTGTGTGTGTGTTTTACTGGGGATTGAACCCAGGGGTATTCTACCTCTGAGCTACACCCCAGACCAATTTTTTTTAATTTTATTTTGAAACAGTGTCTCACTAGGTTGATGAAAATCTCACTATTTGCTGAGGCTGTTCACGAACCTGCGATCCTCCTGTCTCAGCCTCCCAAGTACTGGGATTTCAAGCGTGCGCCACCACGCCTGACTTAAATGTCAATTTTTTAAAAATTTATATGAGCCGGGTGGGTGATACACGCTTGTAATCCCAGCACTTGGGAGGCTGAGATAGAAAGATTGCAGGTTCAAAGTCAGTCTTGGCAATTTAGCAAGGCTTTCAGCAACCTAAGTGAGACCCTGTTTCCAAATAAGAAATAAAATTGGGCTGGGGGTGTAGCTTAGAGAAATAATGCCTCTGGGCTCAATTCCCAGCACCAAAAAACAAAACAAAACAAAACAAAACAAAAAAACAGAAACAAAAACCAAAAACTTACATGTAACAGTCAATATCATTATTGTTATTATTGTGGTACTGGGAATTGAACCCAGGGCATTCTACCTCTGAGCGGTACCCCAGCCCCATTTTTTTAAAAAAAAGAATTTAATTTGAAACAGGGTCTTACACTAAGTTGTTAAGGCTGGCCTCAAACCTTTCATCCTCCTGTCTCAGCCTCCCAAGTACTGAGAATACAGGTGTGTGCCACCACACCCATCTCACAATCAATATTATGATGGGAAGTAGTCACTTCTAAGAGTTCCCTGTAAGTTCAAACACATGTTTTCAGAAATGAATCAAGCCGCCCCTAAGGAATCACCACATCTATTATTTCTTTCCTCCCCTGCCTTAGTAGAATCAAGGTCATCTTGTTAAGCTCACAGGGTGAAAGGTGGGCGAATATTCAGTCACTTGTTATCCAACCGAAACCACAGCAAGGAATGCCTTAAAGAGCAGAGACAAGCAAGGTTTGATAACTGATAACCTCAGAGCGTGCATGCCCTCTGACTGTCAGGGACCTCATGGGAAGGAGTGGGGGAGGGGAGACAATAAGAGCCACCTGCCCAGGAGGCCCAATGCAAGATGCTGAAGTGACCCTGTCTCCTCCAAGAACTGGTGCAGGGCAGACAAGCACAGCACAGAAGCAAAACACAAACAGCCATAGCCAAAGCTGTGTGCATTTGTAGTGCAGTAATTCAGTGATGGGAAAGGGAAGAATTGGGGGACAGCAACGACTCGGACCCTCTTCCATGGAATGGAATGGCTCCGTTTATTATTTTCCTTTCATTATTCACTGTTGTGTTTTGTAGCTTTAATTTTAATGAAAAGGAAAAGGAAAATATTATCCCTCTTGTCAGATGATATAGTGGTTTTGCTTTTTAGAATGAATTGATAAATGTTTGCCTCATATAAAAGACATAGGTAAATCCTTTTAGAGCAATTAAAACAATACCTGCAGGCACTGGGTTGTGGTGGTGCAGGCTTGTAATCCCAGCACTTGGGAGGCTGAGGCAGGAGAATCACAGGTTTGAAGCCAACCTGGGCAACTCAGTGAGATCCTCGGCAACTTAGTGAGGTCCTGTTTCAAAATAAAAAATTTAAAGGACTGGAATGCAGCTCAGAGGTAGAATGCCCCTGGGTTCAATTCCCAGTATACCTATACATACACATATACATGCATGCATACATACATCATGTACATATACACACACACATATATATGCAAAATAGTTCCAGTAGAGAACCCTTTTCCTCCAAACAGAAGATACATTAGCAGCAAAAGACTAGCGCCAAATCTTACAGTGGATTTCCACTGCATCATTAGTGATACAAATGTGCTTTGAAAATGAACTCATCTGTGATTCTTGTCCAGGTCTGAGGCTATGAGTGGAGCTAGAGAAAGATCTTTCTGGTGCTTCTAACAACTAAATCCCCTTGGGTGGATCCAAGTGGGACTCATGGAACAGTAAGAATCCACTATTTTTCTTTCTCACAAATTCTATTATGTGGTCTTCTCAGGCTGGTCAGTAAGAAATCAGAATATAGAAAAATGATCACAGGGCCTTACCTTTTGTGTGTGTGTGTGTGTGTGTGTGTGTGTGTGTGTGTGTGTGAAGCTCCTTATGGCCGGGTATGGTGACAGACGCCTGTAATCCCAATACCTGGGAGGCTGAGACAGGAAGATCGCAGTTTTATGGCCAGCCTCAGTAAGTAGTGAGACTCTCATCAACCTCGTGAGACCCTGTTTCAAAACAAAAAAATAAGCCAGGTGTGGTGGCTCACGCCTGTAATCCCAATACTTTGGAGAATGAGGCAGGAGGATTGCAGGTTTGTGGCCAGCCTCTGCAACTTAGTGAGACTTTGCTTCAAAGTAAAAAATAAAATAGGGCTGTGAGTGTAGCTTGGAGGTAAAAAAAAAAAAATGCATACATATATATATATATACACATACATACATACATACATACACACATATAATAAAAAAAGGCTGGGGATATAGCTTATAGTACCACTAATAATAATAATAATAATGAAAAGGACTGGGAGTATAGCTCAGAGGTAGAATGCTCCTGGATTCATTCCCCAGTACCAAAAAGAAGTTGTCATTGTGGCCCGGTGGAGCAGAGAACTCAGTCCCAGGCCTCGCAGGGCGGGCAGCAGGACATCAGGCCCGCGCAGTGGGACGCCACAACTCCGTTTCTCTCACTTCCGTCTCACAGGCTTCTTACGCTTCTTATGGACTAAAATTAAACTTCCATGTTTTAGAAATGAAAGCTATTTTCCCAGCGTATTTGCATGTCATTAATCAGTGGGACCACACCAAGGGCGATAGCAACTGGCTGTGAGAGGAAATGAGACTCAAGTGTTTAATGGAAGTTTGATAGAGGGAGCAGGAGGGGAGAGGCTAGTATCCTGAGAACTGTTTCTTGTCAATTTTTACTCTATAAATTATCATGAACTTCAACATATTTTCCTCTTGATCTACAGTCAATTTCATTTTTTAATATAAAATATCCTAGTGGGCTTATTTTTCCTTACTTCCTAATCATAATCTAAAAGGTTATTGTGAGTAAATACATTTTTGAACAGATGTTAAACATATTTGGAGAAATAAGAAATATATTTAAAACTAAGAGCAAATTTTTGTCTTATAAAAGGGAAGAATTGTGAGTATAAACCAGAAGCCTCCATTCTCCATAACGACAAAAAATGCAAAGAAAGCTGCATCATTTATAGTGGTACTTTCTTTCTTTTCTTTCCTTTCTTTTCTTTTCCTTCCTTCCTTCCTTCCTTCCTTCCTTCCTTCCTTCCTTCCTTCCTTCCTTTCTTTCTTTTTTTCTTTCTTTCTTTCTTTTCCCTGTGGTACTGGGGATTGAACCCAGGGGCATTCTACCTCTCACCCCCCAGCCCTATTTTCTTTTTGATTTTGTGGGGGGTTTTTTGTGTGGGTGGCACTGCAGATTGAACCCAGGGGCATTCTACCTCTGACCCTCCAGCCCTATTTTCTTTTCAAGTTTGTTTGTGTGTGTGTGTGTGTGTGTGTGTGTGTGTGTGTGTGTGTGGTACTGGGGATGGAGCCCGGGGCATTCTACCTCTGAGCTATACCCCCAGCCCTATTTTATTCTTTTTATTTCGAAACAGGGTCTCACTGAGTTGCTGAGGCTGGCTGCGAACCTGCGATCCTCTTGTCTCAGCCTCCCAAGTACTGGGATTACAAGCATGAGCCACCACACACGGCTCTTTTTGATTTTGAAACGGGGTCTGCTAAAGTTGTTGAGGGTCTTGCTAAATTGCTGAGACTGTCCTTGAACCTGTGATCCACCTGTCTCAGCCTCCAAAGTACTGGTATTACTGGTGTGCACCACCATCCCTAGTGTGATGAGTATTTCTGAATGATTTTTTTTTTGATACTGGGGATTTAACCCACGGCATTCTATTTCCAAGCTACACCCCCAGCCCTTTTAATTTTTTATTTGGAAACAGGATCTCGCTAGGTTGATGAGAGTCTCACTACTTGCTGAAGCTGTCTTCAAACCTGAGCTCCTCCTATCTCAGCCTCCCAAGTACTGGGATTACAGGCGTGCGCTACTGTGTCTGGCTCCTGAATGATTACAATAGTGCTAATACATAAATACAATATCATTTAGAAGACAATGATGTTGGTTTGATACTTTAGATTTTATTAATTAAAGAGGAGACAGACTACTTGCCTAGCATGGTGGTGCATGCCTGAAATCCTAGTACATGGAAGGCTGAGACAGGAGGATTGAAGATTTGAGGCCAGCCTCAGGAATATAGCGAGACTTAGCAACCCATCCAGATCTTGTTTGAAAACAAAAAATAAAAAAGGGCTGGGGGTGTAGCTTGGAGGTGGAATGATCCTAGGTTTAACCTCCAGTACGAGAAGAAGGAGAAGGAGAAGGAGACGAAGGAGAAGAAGGAGAAGGAGAAGGAGAGAGAGAATACTTGATGGCTATTATTGGGTGCGTGGGTTCACTCCCAATGGGAAAGGAGAAAGGGAAACAGAAGTAATTAGGGTAAAAACAAGGGGGTGGGGTGGGTATGAGGAATGACACAGAGACACTCCCCGGAATCCTGGCTTGGGGCCAGCAGAGACTGCGTGGACAGGCAGACTTTACCCTGCACACATCCGTCCCCAGGGCTTGAGCTGGGTGTCTCTAAGACCACAGGGGTTGGGCTGTCCAGCCTCCATGGGCCTTTCTAGATGTGTCTTGGTCTGTGATTCATTTCATTTAATATGACTAGCCTTCAGAAGGGAAGGTTACAAAAATCAAGAGACAAAAGAGATTTTTAAAAAATGGAATAGCTGTCGGGTACAGTGGCACACGCCTGTAATCCCAGGACTTGGGAGGCTGAGGATCGCAGGTTCCAGACCAGCCTCAGTGACTTAGCAAGACTCAGCAACCTAGCGAGACCCTGTTTCAAAATAATAAGGGGCTGGGGGTATAGCTGGGAGGTAGAATGCCTCTGGGTTCAATCCCCAGCACCACACACACACACACACACACACACACACACACACACACACACTTCAAATCTGCTCTTATCGCTCCCCTTATTTAAGCCTTCTATGACCTCTGTCCACACTCTGGATACAGCCTCCGCTTCTTCCAGTGACATCCAGGTGCATCCAGCTCCCCTCCAAGACTGCGAGTTCCTCAAAGGCAGGGCCGTCTGTGTTGCTTCCTATGTGTGGCCTCTTTCTTTCTAACCATTTCTAGACAGAGCATACCACTTCTCCCTCCACATTAACGCTGCATTCTCTGAAGGCCTCTAATACTGCACCCTTTACATTTTCTGGATGTATTGTTTTCTGATAGAATTCAAACTTTCGAGGGTAGAGACCATGACAATTCAACTCTAATTTCTCACCCCCAGCATAAGACTTGACTTTTCCTTCCTTCCTTCCTTCCTTCCTTCCTTCCTTCCTTCCTTCCTTCCTTCCTTCCTCCTTCCCTCCTTCCCTCCCTTCCTCCCTTCCTCCCTCCCTCCCTCCCTCCCTTCCTTCCTTCCTTCCTTCCTTCCTTCCTTCCTTCCTTCCTTCTTTCTGGAACCCAGGAACATTCTACCTCCAACTTACACCTCCAGCTCTTTACAAAACATTTTTTTAATTTTGTTTTGTTTTGAAACAGGGTCTTGCTTGGTTGCTGAGTCTTGCTATATTGCTGAGACTGTCCTCGAACCTGTGATCCTCCTGTCTCACCCTCCCAAGTAGTGGGATTACAGGCATGCACCACCATGCCCGGCTGGATTTTCTTTTTAATAAATAATCAAATAAGTGCCGGGTGTGGTGACACATGCCTGTAAACCCAGCTACTGGGGAGGCTGAGGCAGAAGGATTGCAAGTTTGAAGCCAGCCTGAGCAATTTAAGTGAAAACCTATTTCAAAATAAAAAAACACAAAGGGTTGGGAGTAAGATTCAGTGGTGGAGTGTCCCTGGATTCGATCCCCAGTACCACAAAATAGATAAACAAACAAACAAACAAACAAATAAATAAGCAAGCAAATAAGAATATTAGAGAAAATATTGAGTTAATATTTGTAAGTACTTCTATAAAAATAGCATATTATTGGTATTGCTAGACTTCACTAACAATGAATGAAAACTAAATCATATATAATCTTATAGATGTGTGTGTGTGTGTGTGTGTGTGTGTTACTGGGGATGGAACCCAGGGGCATTCTACCTTCGAGCTACACCCCCAGCCTTATGTTATTTTTTTTAAATTTGGAAACAGGGTCACAAAAAGTTGCTGAAAGCCTTGCTAAGTTCTCAAGGCTGGCTTTGAACCTGTGATCCACCTGTCTCAGCCTCTTGAGTACTGGGATTACAAGTGTGCACCAAACGCCCAGCTTTTTTTTAAACACAGAAATACAGGCCACATGCTGATATACTCCATGGGAATGTTGAGCAGATGAATGCAATTTAGGGTCTTGGTGAACATAATCTTGAGGTATATTGGCAAAATTATTATCATGTTTATGCTTTTTATTACTTGGATTTCAACATCAGTATACTTAATACCATAATTTTTCCAAAGACTATTGTGGTTCTATAAATTAAGTGATCTAGGCAATTAAAAATGGATGGTAATTTAAAACAGTCTTAGTACAAAGCAATGCTCAGATGAGTGATAGGCCAAACCCTCCCCAGAGCTTCCCAAACAATTCTATTTAAAAGGGAAAACAAGCTGGGTGTGGTGGCGCACGCTTGTAATCCCAGTACTTTGGGAGGTGGAGACCGGAGGATCCCGGTTCGCGCCCAACCTCAGCGCGCATGCGTGCATGATCTCTCTCTCTCTCCTCTCTCCTCTCTCTCTCTCCCTCCCTCCCTCCCTCCCTAGTGAGACCCTTTGCAACTTCGTGAGACCCGGTTTCAAAAATAAAGCATAAAAAAATAGGGCGGGGGTGTAGCGAGGAGGTAGAACACCCCTGCGTTCAATCCCCGGTACCGCAAAAAAAAAAAGGGAAAACAAATTATTTTATTGTTAATATTTTTTGAGGGGGAGTACTGGAGATTGAACCCAGAGGCATTCTACCTCCAAGCTACACCCCAACTCTATTTTATTTTTATTTGCCAACAGGGTCACATTAAGTTGTGTAGGGCCTAAGTCGCGGAAGCTGGCCTGGAACCTGTGATCCTCCTGTCTTAGCCTCCCAAGTACTGGAATTACAGGCGTGTGCCACCACACCCGGCTTATTGTTAATATTTTAAATGGAGCAGAAATAGAGATCCTAAAACATTTAATGATGCATAGCTTCTCTGCAAGGTCTTCTCAGTCCCCAGGGGTCTGAGCACCACAAGGTGGGAGGTGCTGCTCAGATGCTCTCAGAAGTCCCTTCTAGAAGCAGATGTTCTTTGTTCTAGAGAGCTCAGCCCAGCTCTCTAGCAGAAGCCATTCCTACATTCTCGGGGTGGAGTGAGTGTGCCTGTGCTGGTGGTTGTTTGCATGGGTGTGGAGCTAGGAGATGCCTGGGAGTGGAGGGTATAATGTTTACTATCCCAATACATTGCACTTTCTGATGCCCACTATGCGCCAGGTGCTAATTCCTAGACCAGGAGTTGGCAAACTACAGCTGGTGACCAAAACCAGTCAACTGCCTCTTTTTATATGAACCTAAAACTAAGAAAGATTTTTGTGTGTGTGGTAGTGGGGATTGAACCCAGGGGCGTTCTATCTCTGAGCTACGCCTCCAGCCCTTTTTACTTTTTATTTTGAAACAGTGTCTTGCTAAGTTGCTGCAACTGGCCGTGAACCTGTGATGCTACTGTCTCAGCCTCCCAAGTACTGGGATTACAGGCATGTGCCACCACACCAGCTCTAAAAATAGTTTTTATATTTTTATTTTGTGTTTTTATTGTATTTTATTTGTGGGTGTATGTGTGTGTGTGGTACTGGGGATTGAACACAGGGGCATTCTACCTCTGAGCTACACCCCCAACCCTATTTTATTTTTTATTTTGAAAGAGGGTCTCACTAAGTTGTGGAGGGCCTCACTAAATTGCTGAGACTGACCTCGAACCTGCAATCCTCCTGTCTCAGTCTCCCAAGTCCTGGGATTACAAGCTTGCGCCAGTATGTCTGGTTTATATTTTTATTTATTTATTTATTTATTTATTTATTTATTTATTTATTTGCAGTTCCAGGGATTGAACGCAGGGGCGTTCTACCTCCATGCTACACTCCCGGCCCTATTTTTTATACTTTATTTTGAAACCGGGTCTCACGAAGTTGTGGAGGGCCTCACTAGGTAGAGAGAGAGAGAGAGACAGATTGAGAGAGAGAGAGAGAGAGAGAGAGAGAGAGAGACAGGGAGAGAGAGACAGAGAGAGAGAGAGAGAGAGAGAGAGCTGAGGGTGACCGCGAACCCGGATCCTCCCGTCTCCGTCTCCCAAAGTACTGGGATTATAAGCGTGTACCACCACGCCCGGCTGGTTTATATTTTTAAATGGTTAGGAAAAAAAATCAAAATTTCATGACACTTGAAAATTATATCACACTCAAATTCCCGTGTCCATAAATAGTTACTGGACACAGCCCTGCTCGCTTGTTTACACACTGTCTGTGACTGCTCTCACATGGCAATGGCAGGGCTGAGTCGCTGCAACAGAGATCACATAGCCCATAAAACCTAAGATATTTATTATCTGGCCCCTTACAGAAAAAATTGCTAATGCCTCTTCAAGGCACTTGATATTCATCCATGAAGAAAAGCAGACAAAATATGTAGTCTACATTCAAGTAGGGGGGACAGAGAATAAATAATAAACATAATTAAAAAAAATAAAATAGTATGTTAAGCTGGGTGAGGTGGTGCATGCCTGTAATCCCAGTACTTGGGAGGGTGAGACAGCAGGATCGCCAAGTTTGAGGATAGCCTTAGCAATTTAGCAAGGTCCTCAGCAACTTAGTGAGATCATGTTTCAAAATAAAATAGGGCTGGTGGTGTAACTCAGAGGTAGAATGCCCCTGGTTGCAATCCCCAGTAACACACACACACACATGCACACACACACCAGGAGCTGGTGTGGTAGCATGCATCTGTAATCCTAGTACTTAGGAGGCTGAGACAGGTTCAAGGGCAGCCTCAGCAATTTATCGAGGTCCAGCAATTTAGTGAGACCCTGCTTCAAAATAAATAAAAAGAGCAGGGGTGTAGGTCAGTAGTGAAATGTCCCTGGGTTCAAGCCCCAGTACCCTCCACTCCCCCACACACAAAGAATATCAGGTTGCAATATAAAATTTCATGGTCATAGCTAACATCTTGCTTAAACCTACAGCAAGAATATTTCAAGTCTAAAACCAATTTGCATGTCATGGGGAATTTATATTAAACCTCTCTGAGCCTGAGGCTCCTCCTTTGTAAAATGGAGATAACTCCTACCTCACATTTTGAAAACACAAGATATCATTTCTTGTGTGGCCCAAAGCATGGCACTCAGTAGAAATATTTGCTTCCTTCCCTCACTTCTCACCAAATTTAAGTTCTTGGCAGTCAGCTAGGCGTGGTGGCTCACACCTGTAATCCCAATACCTGGGAGGCTGAGTTAGTGAGCAACTCACTAAGTTGCTGAGCTGCCCTCGAACCTGAGAGCCTCCTGTCTCCTCTCTATGTTCTTATGAAATAAAAATTGAAACGATTGTAAAGTTTGACCCTTTTTAATTTAATTGTTAATATTTTTAAATTTACACATTGTGATGTAAAAATTGAAATTATATCATTGCCATCATAGAAATGTTAAAATCTGCAGTATAAATTTGTAGTGAGTAAATGTTTTCTATTTTTTTTATTCTCTGGGTGGTGTTTCATTAAATTTAATTCCATATTACCTAAATCAGGGAGACATTTTTCTCAGCTTTTCTTCACTGCTATTACCAAAGCAACTCTAATTTTCCCCCCCTCAGTGCTGGGGATTCAACCAGGGCCTCATGCATACAAGGCAAGTGCTCCATCACTGGGCTACATCCCCAGCCCCATAACTTAATCTTCAAGGCACAATTAAAACACTGAATCATGTCCAATGATGAGAGGGGTCTCCGGCAGGAGGAGCATGACCCTCCCTCCTAGCCTCCTTATCTCTTGTCTTCGGCACTAATTAACTAAGAGTTTAATAGTTAGAAAGGATTTTTAGATGCCAGGCATGGTGGCGTATGCTTGTAACCCGAATACTTGGGAGGCTGAGACAGGAGGATTGCAGGTTCATGGCCAGCCTCAGCAACTTAGGCCCTCTGAAACTTAGTGAGACCATTTCAAAATAAAAAATAAAATCGGACCAGGGATATAGCTCAGAGGTAGAATGCTCCCGGGTTCAACCCTTAGCACCAAAAAAAAAAAAAAAAAGGTTTAGATGCCTGTTAGGCCAACTTTGTATCAAACGTCCCAAGATCTACATGCCCCTTATAACACAACCATTCCCAAGAGGCAACTTGGATTAGCGACTGAGGGGCTGGAAATGTGGGAGGCCTTTCTTGGTTGGAGTGAGATCCACTTCTTGCCTTCTCCATGTCTTGGTCACATCTGTAGTCTTCAGAGCATAGTGCAGTGGTTCTCACACTGTGACCCCCAGACGAGCAGCATGGCATCACCTGGGAACTTGTCAGAACTGGAAAGGACTTAGATCTCAGCTATCTGTCCAGGAAGCCCTCCTAGGCAATCTGATGCCCATTATGGGTTGAGGCCCACTGATGTAATGTAGCAGAAAATGGGTGGGGCCTTGGAGCAGGAAGCCCCTGGATGCGGGTCCTGGCCCTGTATCATTGTAAGTCTGTTTCCCCTGGTCAGATGGAGCTGAGGGAGTAGTTAATTCATGCTTGCGGAGAGAACTCAATGATATTCCATAGGAAAAGCACAGAGCAGAAAGTCCAAGATACCGTGAACACTCCAAAATAGTGTCAGATGTTGTGGATTCATTCAACACATTTATTGGATGTCTTTGACTATCAGCCAATAAGTCTGCTCGCTTGAGAATGGACAAGTTCAGAATGAACATTTTAGACATATGACTGTTGCATACCTTCATTTTACAAATGCAAAATCTGATTTCAAGAGAGGCTAAGTGACTCGTTCAAGGACACACAGCTCGGTTGTTGGTGTCTGGAAGTGCTTCTATCAACACGTTTACCTGTCACATAACAGGACTTCAAATTTGTCAGTGTAATATCTGAATTAACCTTAATGTTATTTGAGCATCCCCACTTATTATTGAGCACCCTGGTTCTTTCTTTCTTTCTTTCTTTCTTTCTTTCTTTCTTTCTTTCTTTCTTTCTTTCTTTCTTTCTTATCTGTCTTTCTAAGTTGCTGAGGCTGTCCTCAAACCTGCGATCCTCCTGTCTCAGTCTCCCAAGTACAGGATTACAAGCGCACGCCACCACGCCCGGCATGAGGAGACATTTTGCTGTGCTCTTGCCTGGGAGAACTAAATGGTTAGTTCTCTCCATCATGTGCCAAAAATGTCTGCTTTACAGGCCAGAAGGAATGAGGTGCCTTTACTTTAAACAGCCTATTTCCAGTTTTGTGTGGCAGTTGATATCATTGAACTAGTGACAGGGTCCCAGGAAGGAAAATGGGTGGGTTACTTATAACTCTTTGATTGTGGACACATCAGCTTGTGGGAAGGAAACTATTTAAAATGGGGCTTAGGGAAAGGGGAGAAAAATTCCCTTTCCCCATATGAGATTCTTCCACGATGCTGTCATAGAACAGTCGGTCACTCTCATTGGATATATGCAAATTCTCTGAGACCAGTGGTTTCCTGGCAGAGAACAGCTTATAATAACAGAGCAAGAATGCAATCTGAGCCCTTGCTCTCCAAATGCCTGCAAGAACAGAGTCGCTCTTGACAGAATCTCAGCCCTGTCATTCCAGGAAATAGCTTCATAATGTCATCTGGGCTGGGGTTTAACCAACCCCGAGACATGGGGACCCCAGTGCAGGATGTAGGAGTTAAAATATCAGTTTGGGGACCATTATTCATGTCCACAGAATTCAGCAACAAACACGGCCACCAGAACAAAAACCAAGCAAGGCATCTTAATTAAATTTCACGTTGTCACTACGAATTGCACTGATACAGGACAAGGAAGGGTTTCTGCCAAGAAATTACAGACACACTGTGAAGACTGTTTCCTTCCATTTCCTAGGTACCAGGTTCATGCCACATCCATGATGCGACACCCAAGCAAGACTGTGTTTTCATCATTAATATATAAGGACACATTAACCCCTTTCTGGGGCCTCAAGGGCCTTTATGAGACACGCTGGCCTTTCCATTTCAATGTGTTTCATTTTCTCTGGTTGCAGTACAGCAGAAAAAGGTTATGAGACTCAGGTTAAAAGTCAGGAAATGGATCAGGGCCCACACTATGACATCATTTTCTTGCAATGCAACGAAGCAAGGGCATCTATTTCCTGGAGGAAAAACTATTAAAGATGACAGGCAGGAGCAGTGTGCCCCATTGTTTGCTATGCAAGGTGTCAGGCCTGCAGACCTCCAGTTCCTGACTCTGCCCTCCTGCGAGAGAGAGAGAGAGAGAGAGAGAGAGAGAGAGAGAGAGGCAACATTTTTTGACAGTCCTAATATATTTTAAAAAGGGAAATGTGCTAAAACTTATTATAAAAAATTGTGGAATATTTTCATTATCACAGCAACTAATAGTCTAAAAATATACAATGTTGCCAGGGGTGGTGGTGCATGCCTGTAATCCCAGTACTCAGGAAGCTGAGACAGGAGGGTTACAGATTTGAGGCCAGTCTCAGTAATTTAGCAAGTCTCTCAGCAATTTAGTGAGGCCCTACTTCAAAATATAAAATAAAAAGGGCCGGGGGTGTAGTTTGGAGGTAGAATACCCTGGGTTCAATCCCCAGTACCAATAACAAACAAACAAACAAACACACATACATGTACAAAATGTCATTTTACCATTTAAAAAATAATTTTCAGATTCATTTATTTTATTTTTTGGTACTGGGGATTGAACCCAAGGACATTCTACCTCTGAGCTACACCCCAGCCCTTTTTAAATTTGAAACAGGGTCTCAGTAAATTGTGGAGGCTGGCCTTAAACTTGCAATCCTCCTGTCTCAGCCTCCCAAGTACTAGGATTATAGGAATGCACCACCATGCCCAGCTCAGATTTATTTTTTAAAGCAGTATATAGGCAGAACCACCAAGTATGATTGTGCAGGTTGGTCAAGGGGAAAAATGGGGATTAAGATCTGGCTCATTCTGTGATTGTCAAACCTGGCACAAGACTATATCTACCTTTTTCTGACTCACACAATGTCACCTGACCTGTGACGGGTGGCCTTGTAATGCGACATCTGTTTAAGCGAATGATGAACAAGTCCTCTGCTTTCAATGCGAGGCATCTCTGTGACCATAAGGACAGCATATTTGGGGTCATCTCCAGAAGGGTAAATTTGAGAATCCTCCTGATTATGAGTCCGGGGCCAAGTGAGCTTCCTGGATGGATAACCCCAAGGATATAAGGAACCTTTTTGGAATTTACAAAAAAATGCTGCCAATGAGCCAACCTAGGCTGCACAAGGCACATGGCCTGGTGAGCAGCAATGCTGGGCAGGTTTCAGCCTGATCAGGTAATTCTGTGCAAACTGCACAATTGCAGAAGCACTACTGCTCCCGCTGGGAGACCTGGCTCCACATGCACACAGACCCGCTTTCTTTTCTTTTCTTTCCTTCCTTCCTTCCTTCCTTCCTTCCTTCCTTCCTTCCTTCCTTCCCTTTCTCTCTCTCTCTCTCTCTCTCTCTCTCTCTCTCTCTCTCTCCTCTCTTTCTTCTTTCTTTTTGTGGTACTGGGGATTAAACCTGAGGCATTTTACCACTGAGCTACACCCCCAGCCCTTTTAATTTTTTATTTTGAAACAAGATTTCCCTAAGTTACCTCACGCTAGCCTGGAACCTGAGATCCTCTTGTCTCAGCCTCCCAAGTATGAGGATTGCAGTCGTGTGCTGCCACACTCGGCCAGACAGACCTGCTTTTATGACCAGTTTAGAGTCCTGAATAAAGGCAAGAAATTTGAGGAGCGGGGTGTGATGGCGCATGCCTGTAATCCCAGTACTTGGGAGGCTGAGTCGGGAGGATCGCAAATTGCAGGCCAGTGCTCAGTAACTTATCAAGACTGTTTCAAAATAAAAACATAAAGAGGGCTGGGTGTGTAGTTCAGCAGTAGAACACTCCTGGATTGAATCTCTAGTATAACACACAATCTCTGGGCTAGGTTTAGGTAACTGGGCTTCTGCCCTATAGCTGTGTTCACTGTCTGGGTGGCTGGTGGGTGCTGCTTGGACTGGGCATCTGTCCCTTTACCATACGCCATCTAGGGACTGCAGGAATGCCTCGTAAGCAAGGGACTGAGAACACTGTCTTCTTTCTTCTACTTGTTTCCTGCTCGATCCTCCTGGGAGCTAACAGAATCCACGTAGCAATGACTGTGGATAGGACAGAAGAGAACAGCTCTTGATATGTCTTATGTCTATTTCAAAACAAAATTAATACTAAGCCACTTCACTTCTATGGAGGAGAGTGAGCAGGGATGAGAAGTCTCTACTGCAAGAAGTAGGAGAAGGAGAAGCAGATCAAACAGCTATGACTGCAAAAACATAAATTCCTAGTGTCCATGATGGATTTATACATTAGCAATGATGTTTCAAAATATTGTGGCAAACAGATTTAAGCTCTTTACCGCAGCTGAGTGGCTAGGTGTCAGAATTTACAATCTAGGTGCTTCTGTAAACTGACACAGTAACTGGACGAACCTTGCTGTAACAAGTATGCTTTCTCCAGAAAAAGAAGCAGATACCTGAAAGGTGTAGCGATTCCCCAGGATGGCTCAGAACACAAGCCCAGGCCTCACACCTTTCCCTCAGTATCCTGTGGTGTCCTCTTAAGTGTTGTGGGTCGTTATAAATGACTCACCGTTTCCAAGCTCTGTCAAAAGCATCAGCAGCTGAGGCTAGAAAGCCTACCAAGCCCAGAAAGAAGTAAGTTATAGGCAAGAATGTAAACTGTCCAAAATCAGAGGCTTCATTACCCTGCTGGATTTGCATTCCTGCACTATCTAATCATGCTCCCTTTGAAGTAGCCATTGTTTCCTATAGTTAAGCCTATGGGGGGGGTATTTTATTCTTGGCATATTTGTTCACAAAATCTGGCGGTTATATTTTTTTACCCATCTGAATAACCCCTCAGCTTGCCCATACATGTTGGAAGTGTTGTTTAACTTAAATACACAGATCAGACTTGTTTAGGACTCCCCTTTCACCTTGCTCTAGGCAAGGGGAAAGATCAAAGCTTCTTGCATTTTCAAGGATGACCCTTTGTGCCCAGCACTTCTCACATCTCCTGTTTGCAGAGGCTCCTACAAAGACCTGCTTGTTTTTCTTTTCTATAAATCTCCTTCTTATGAGCAGGACCCTCACTGCCCATTTGGCATTGTAGAGGGGGAATTTAACTATGTGGATAACTTTGTGACTTTTCTTTTTTTTTTTTTTTGGTACTGGGGATTGAACCCAGGGGCCTTCTACCTCCAAGCTACATCCCCAGCCCTTTTCATTTTTTATTTTATTTCATGTGTGGTAATGGGGATTGAACCCAGAGGCATTCTACCTCCACAGTATACCCCAGCCCTGTTTCAAAACAAAAAATATAAAGGGCTGGGGGATGTAGCTTGGAGGTAGAAGGCCCCTGGGTCTGCCTAAATTGTTGAGGCTGACCTCAAACCTGCAATCCTCCTGTCTCAGCCTCCCAAGTACTGGGATTCCAGATGAGTGCCACCACACCTGGCTAATTTGTGATTTAAAAGAAAAAAATAGTATCAATTTAAAAGAAAAACTTAAAAAAGTAAAAATCATAGCCTTAAAGTAGATATTTTTGGTAGAAAGAGTTGTCAAAACTGGTAGGCAAAGAAACGTGTTCATAGTGGCTATGTTTTAATAAGACTGATTTAGAACTATGAAAAACTCATCTATTATCAATTCTGCCTTGAGATAAATGAGTGATCAAAATATTTTTGAGCATTTTGTTTTTACTTTAGTGATTCTAGTTTACTTATTAATTCATTAACTCCTTTCGAATTGATATAGAATATAAAAATAAATGATAATAATATATTTCACTTAGTTCATAAATTATTATTGGCTAAGAATATACAAGAGCCAAGTGTGGTGGCGCACGCCTGTAATCCCAGTACTTGGGAGGCTGTGACAGGAGGATGATAGGTTTGAGGCCAGCCTCAACAACTTTGCGAGACCCTGTTTGAAAATTTAAAAAATAAAAAATAAAAAGGTCTAGGGGTGTAGCTCTGTGGTAGAATGCCCCTGTGTTCAATCCCCAGTACCTCCCCCCCAAAAAAATATGCAAGATACAATGAATTGGGAAATAAAAGCTCCCAGTTCACAAAACAGAGATGATGTAGAAAATAAACACCACAAAGAACTTTGAGCGGGTTAAATACTAAAAAGCAAGTCATTTCATCTTTTGGGGTCAGAGTTTTCTCATGCATGAACAAAAGAGCCAAAATTAACTGTCTTGTTTAAAATTCTGGGACTAAAAGAAATACATGCCAGTGTGTAAAATGAATTTAAAGCATGCAAGCCCTCACATGCTTTGGCAAATTTTAAGAAGATAAGCTCAAAATTAAATTATGACTTCAGATAGGGAGATGAACACTATCATTGATAAAGAGAACAACAGGAGGAGAACATGGAGCTTGGCTGTAGGTGGGAGAGAGTGCCCAAAGCGAGCGGCTGAAGGGAGCCAGAGCAGAGACTTGGAAAGCAACACTAGGCTGAGCATGCTGCAAAGCTCGGATCAATCAGTCAACAGGGATTTTATTCTACTCGGGTTGCGTTATTTGTTAAGATACTTTTAAGGGGGCGCCTGAGATAACATGGCCAAGGATTCTATGTCGTGCTAAGTATAGTAGATTGCAAAAATATCCTAGCATTGAGCTCCGTGAGTCTAGCGAAGGAAACACAGTGGTAACTAAAGAGGGCTTAGCAAATACTTGAAGAATGCTCTGAGGTTCAGCTTAAACGGTGGATCCCAGCTGAGGATTGTGAAGACATGGCACTTGCAGGCAGACAGGGAATGCAACCAAATGGAGTTATTCTCTTTAAATAGACTGTGCAACCTGCACTGCACAGGGGGACTACAAAACTGCTGCAAGAATTATCTTGGCTACCAAACAAGGAATAATCTTCAGATGTCCTCAAGATATAACAACACTTTGGTGCAGTAGGAAGATTTCCACATGACTCATTTCTCCCAGAGATAAAAATGTGAGGAAAGTATGTGATGGTCTAGAAGGTCGTGTTCTCTTACACAGTGAAAGCTAGATGAAGCCCAGCACGTTGCCCTTCTTGCCTTGCCTGCCAGGAAACTGGAATAGAATTTAGATTCGTTTCTAGGACTAAACTGTCTGACCTTGTCTTTTACTTTTATATTCCTGTTTTATCTTTGGCTCTTATCTTTACAATTCTGCTCTATCTGTATCTCTCATTACAGCCCATCTCTTTTGTTCATTTATTTCAGAGATATTTATTGAGCAGTTACTTTGTGGCAGGCACATGGAGTCCTTTCAAGGGCAGAGGGAATGTGGCTCTGGACCCAAGCTTTAATATCAGCTCTGTCTCTGACTTGTGCTGTGTTTAGGTCTTGGGGCTTGATGTTTATACTTGGGATACAGTTCAGGCATTTCCAGATGAACAGGGCTCTGGGGCATATAGCTGCTTTTCCTAATAACTCACTCAGTCTTCATCTTGTTTAAGAATGGATTTCTCCTCTGAGGGGCTTTGATCCTACAGCTGTAGACATCCTGGCACCAGGGAGCCTTAAAGGTCAAGGATCGAAGATGCACAGAGGTCGGAGAGATCAGGGGACATCTTAGCAACCGCTGTGGACCTGTGGGGTGAGCACTGTGGCTTCCAAGACGATGTCATGTGTGGTGTAAATAAGTACGCACTTACTAAGCTCTGACCAGGCGCCAACAGGTGTGTTCTGAAACACAGCTGTTTGGAATAGACCCTCCGATGAAAAGCAGCCATTACAGTGTGCTTCCTTGAATATGTGAGATCTCCTTTTAGATTTCAGGCTCCCAAGATTAACCATCAGCAGGTACAAAGGCAAGAGCACGAAGCTGAGCCTCAGTTTCCTCATCTGGAGAATAAAAGACCTGGACCTGCTGGTCTTGTAGCTTCTTTTGGCTCGAATAGCCTGTGACTTTTCTTTTCTTTTTTCTTCTCTTCTTTTCTTTTCTTTGTACTAAGAATTGAACCCAGGGGCATTCAACCCCTGAGCTACACCTCAGCCCTATTTTATTGTTTTTTTGTTTGTTTGTTTTGAAACAGGGTCTTGCTAAGTTGCTAGGGGTCTCACTAAGTTGCTGAGACTGGCCTTGGATCTGCAATCCTCCTATCTCAGCCTCCCAAGTACTGGGATTGCAGGCATGTGCCATCTCCCTGGGCTTAATCGTCTCTGGTTTTATGACTATCAATTCTACATCCAGCCCTTTGGTTCTACTACTCCACACAGATAGTCATCTTTATCACTCCTTTCAAGTCCTGAAGAGCAATAATAGGTAAGCTCATACACTGTCAATACTGAAGGAGATGGAGACCTATGAAGGATATTGAGTTATATCAAAGACTTGCTAGCTATGGCTATTTCTTTTCAGGATACCTCACTTCCTTTGTAGCATATCCAAATTCATGACAAGCTATGTTTGTATAACTCTAATATATGTCCACATAGGGACCCATATTCATATATTGCTTAGCACAGTGACATGTTCACATAATAAATGTGAAAATATATGAATAACTTTTGAGCCCAGGAAATAATTTATACACATTTTTATTTCATATCAGTGATTTATATAAAACAAGTATCTGGGAAAATAAGACAGAAGTATAGCGAAGGCACAATTCCTGCCCCCAAGAGTCTCTAATTTAGTGGAAGTGCTTTGTAAATGAAACACAAGGTTCAGTGGTGTTTAGAATGTGCACATGTGAAAAGCTACAAGCTTATTTACAGTGAAACATTAATATTGCATACCACTCATGATACTAAATGCTGAATATACAAAAAGGCAGCAAAGATCCCAGAATTTCATAAGGATATTCATTCATTCATTCATTCATTCTGCAGTTAGTGAGTGCTTACTATGTGAAAAGTACTGTGAGAAGCACTTTGGAGGACAGAGGTAAGATTAAGGTATAGTCCCTGTCTTCAAGGATCTTAACTTGTAGGGGGACTGAGGAAATAGCAAGAAAAGTGAAAAAGAAATTTCAGCAAGAAGCTGCAGAAAGAGGACAGGGTACTTATGTCCTGGGATCAAGAAAGGCTTCACAATGGAACAGCATGTGAGCAAGACCTGTAAAGAGGAATAGCAGCCAGCATGGTGGCACACACCCATGATCCTAGTACTTGGGAGGCTGAGACAGGAGGATCGCAGGTTCGTAACCAGCCTGAGCAACTTAGTGAGACTCTCAGCAACTTAGTGAGACCCTGTTTCATAATAAAAATAAAAAGGACCGGGAGTATAGCTCAGAGGTAGAATGCCCCTGGGTTCAACCCCCAGTACCCCCCCCACACACTAAAATAAAATAAAATAAAATAAAAATAAAGATGAATAGTGTTTAGTAGTGAAGATGAAGACAAAGGGGAGATCATCTCAGAAAGAAATCAATAGGAACAAAAGCACAGAGGCATAAAAATTAATACTCCGGGAATAGCAAGTAAGCAGGTGTGGCTGGAGCCTGGAATCCAAAAAGGGCAGAGGGAGATGAACCTGAGAGTTGGGATGGCGTCAGCTCAGGGAGGGCCTCCAACGCCATTCTATTCAGCAAACAGTAAGGGGCCAGTAGAGGTTCAAAACCAGAGAAAAACCAGAGTCTGTGTATGCAATATCAAATTCATAAGTTCTGGAAGAAATGACTGCTAAGGAGAATCTAGCAGGGTGGGAAGACTGGGTCTCCTGCTTCAGACACCGAGATGCAGCAGCAAGAAGCCCTGTGTGAGGATGTATTGATGAACTGCAGCTAGCTAACTCCATCCACTTTGTTTCTCAAAGTGGGCAGTTTTTACTTTGATTGAACCAGTTCTCTCTTCTGTATACCCTCAGAGATCCCTGTGCTTTTCCTTCGTGGCACTTGGTAGGTTTTGTAACTGCATACATATTTGCATTGGATTAGTGTGTGTGGCCTGCATTGGTCCATAGATCTAGCAGAATGGGGATCATGTTTCTGCTTTGCCCACCAATTTTACTGTAGGCTACCCACTACACCTGACCCAGAATAGGGACTAATATTTGATGAATGAATGAATGAATGAATGAAATATGAGAATGGACTCACTGTGTTGGAGAAGAATTATGAGAAATATTTGGAACTTTCTAAGTGGATGTGGTGGCTTCAACATATGGATGCAAAATTCTTTGATATTGCTGTCATCAAAAGTTGGAATCTGCTGGGTGTGGTGGCATATGCCTGTAATCCCAATACTTGGGAGGCTGAGATAGGAGGATCACAGGTTTGAGGTCAGACTCAGCAGCTTAGTGAGATCCTGTTTGTTTCAAAATAAAAAGGGTTGGGGAATGTAGCTCGGAGGTAGAATGACCCTGGGTTCAATCCCCAGTACCAATAATAAAAAAAAAAGTTGGAATCTATATCATTTACCCTTGGATAGGGGCAACCTTGCAACAACTGGAACTCAGTGAATATGATGGTGTATGATTTCCAAAACTAGACTGGAATTATTTGGTTCTTTTGGGATGTTTGCTCTTTGAGAAGCCAGCTACCAAGCAAGAGATCTGACCACTCCAAGACCACCAGGCTGGAGAGGCCGCCATGCTGGATAAGCCCCATGCAGGCACTCCAGTTGACAGACTAGGCTCATCCCTCAGACAAAATGTGAGCAAAGTGACCATGAACCTTTTATACCATCTCACCTGCCAACTTGGCACCTTTGAGTGAGCTCAGGGATTACCCCAAGAAGCAAAAGAATTGTCCCGCTAAGACCTGCCTGAATATTTGACACACAGAATCTATTGGTACAATTAAGTGATCGTTGTTTTATGCCAGCAAATTAGGCATAATCTGTTATCTCGCAACAGCAGCTTGGACATCAACCAAAGACTCAATAGAATACTCCTAAATAGCCTCCTGTAACAGCTGGGGAAGCTGAGGTCCAGAGAAATTAGCTAATTTATCCATGGTTCTACACTGGAAGCTATAAAGCAAGCTTTAGGAATCAGTCTTCCGATCCCCAGACGACTGTGGGGTTGTTTTGGGGTTTTTTTCTTCCTTTCTCCTCTCCTCCTCTTCTTTCCCTTCCTCCCGCTCTTCCTCCTCCTCCTCCCCCTCTTATTCTTCTTTTTCTTCTTCTCCTCTCCTACTTCTTCTTGTTTTGTGGTACTAAGGATTGAACCCAGGGAAATTCTACCTCCAAGTTACACCCCCAACCCAATTTTAATTTATTTTTTAAATTTTGAAACAGGGTCTTGCTAAGTTGTTGAGGGTCTCACTAATTTGCTGAGGCTGGCCTTGAACCTGCCATGCCCCTGTCTCAGCCTCCCAAGTACAGGGATTACAGGCCAGTGCACCTGGCTCCATTGCCTTTTTCTAATACACAATATTGCATTAAGAAAATTTCTGCATAATTATATGCAGGGTTCAAAGACCAACTCTTTGTCGTGCCACATTTTTATCCTCCTTGGTACTTTTATTCCCACAGATAATTAAATGGTTTAGCCAACCTCCTTGGCATATAAACAAAAAGTGAACTGTAGCTTTAGATGTGTGGAGCTTACAAATGCTGAGGATGATGCGGACATTTGAATGCAACTACCTTCCAATTAGAGGAAGAAACATGTTCAAATACACAGAATACAATAACATTTCTTCTTAAGTTTGTGCCATTCGAATTCACAGCTTCCTAGGATTTGAAAGCTGTCCGTTCCAGGCTCACTGAAAGATCTTTTCTGCTGCAAGAGAAATACTGCCTCTCTTAGTACCAACCTCTCCCTCTGCACAACACTTGCTCTCTGGTGATTTAGTATGGACAAGCTTCTTCCTGCTCCTTTTGAAAGCTAGTTTTTTTTTTTTTAATTCTGCAAGTGGAGAAACAATTCCTCATCTCTTGGCCCCAGGGCAATTTAGTTAGAGCCAATCTTTAGGAGAGAGTTTGGGTATTTACAACTCACAAGTTGATACTGCCTGATACCACACTAAACAGAAAAGGGTCATGCTGCTGTGTCCAATATCATTTGGGAACTAATCCAAAAACAAATAAGGAAGTCCAGTGTGTGCAGCCCATGTGGTAAAAGATCCTTGTAGATTTTGGAACCTGTCAATTACATTACAAAGATGGAAACTTTTTCCTTTAAAAAGATCAAAGATATTATCCTTTTTTTTTTCTTTTTGGTACTGGGGATTGAATTCAAGGGCATTCTACCTCTGAACTACACCCCCAGCCCTTTTTACTTTTTATTTTGAAAGAGGGTCTCACTAAGTTGCAGAGTCTTGCTAAATTGCTGAGGCTGCCCTTGAACCTGTGATCCTCCTGTCTCAGCCTTCCAAGTACTGGGATTACAGGCATGCACTATCATGCCTGGTTCCTGTTATGTTTTTTTAAAAAGATTTTGTTTAAGGAAAACAACTAAATTTTCTAATGCACATGCTCTCCATAACTATATCTCAAAGAAAACTGTACACTGATGACTCAAAAGCCAATGTTTATCTTGTTGCAACATTTTGCTATTCATACGGTAAAACCCATTAACAACTTAAGGAAAGACACATGTTCCATGCAATTCTATTCTAAATTTCTTTCTTGTCATCACAGATTCAACGATTTCAATAAATGTTAGTCAGTTCTTTAAAATCCCATCTGTGAGCCAGGTGTGGTGGTGCACGCCTGTAATCCCAGTATTTGGGAGACTGTGACAGGACAATTGTAGTTCGTGACCAGTCTCAGCAACTTAGGCCCTCAGAAACTTAGTGAGACCCTGTTTCAAACCAAAAAACAAAACAGGGCTGGGGGTGTAGCTCAGAGGTAGAATGCCCCTGGGTTCAATCCCCAGTACTACAAACAAAGCAAAACAAAACAAAAATTTTTAGAAAGGGGTGGAGGTATGGCTTGGGCATAGAATGCCCCTGGGTTCAATCCCCAGTACCAAACAAACAAACAAACAAATAAAATCACTTGTCACCTCCGCAGCCGATCCAGGGCATCTTTCGGGTGCTTCTCCTCTGACCCTGGGCGCCGCTCCCTTTTCCTTGCATCTTCTCACCCCAGCTTGTGATTCTCCTTAGTCTCTGACAGATTCGCCTTCGTTCTTGCTCCCGGCTCCTGTGTGATCAGCAGACTCTCTCAGCGTACCTGTTCCCCAGAGCTCAGCTCCAGCCTTCTTTTCTTCCAGCTCTGTGGCCTCTCACGGGGCGACCTTGTCCAGCTCCGTGGCTTCCCTCGTCACCCATTGGACACTGATTAAAGGATCCACAAGTCCAGTCTTGTCTTTGTTCTTAGGACTCAGACAATAATTTTTGAGTCTCTGATCCTCTGTTCTTGGATGTCCTCCCATCACCTCAGCACTTTCAGAAGCAAATGTGGTCTTTTCCCCCATGTCATTCTTTGTGCCCTATGAAATGTCACCACCGCTCTTCCAGTCATGCAGGATAGAATAAAAAGGAAAAATGATCTCTATTCCTTCTTACCTCCTCTCCAATTGGACCTCCAAAATCCTGCCACTGCCCCATTTAGACACCCATCTATTCTTCCCTATTCCAGTAGCTTTTGACTTTATTTATACCATCTCATTGGAAAAACATGTTCAATACTCACAAAATTGTTCATTCTGCCTTATCCAAAATACTTAATTTCAAAGCTTTGCATTACTAATCTCAACCCTTTCTAGCCACATCTCCTACATGTTCATTTTAAACACGCTCTGGTGGGACCAAACCACCACCCTCCCCTCTCTACCACGATGCCCAGCTGTGGCTCTCCTCCTCCTAAATACATGGCGTGTGGCACTCTTCTTACCTCTTTGGGTCCAGCAGAGTCATATGACTTGCTTTGTCAATGAAGTATTTTGCGATAGCCAGGTACAGTGAGGACCCACTCAGACCATGACGGACATGTAGTGGGAGTGGGAGATAGATGGAGGTTGTATGTGTGCAATAAAACGTCTGACCTTGCTTTTTGATGCTGCTCCTCCCTCTTCTCTTTTCCCCCTCCTCTGACCAAGCTGATGGCAAATCTTGATGCTCCCTTCTTTGATGATAGTGAAAGATTCAAACTATGAAAGCCGCTTCCTGCAAGCATGAACTTTCTGACCTGCCCCACCCCTAACCATCTCAGGACAGTATCTTGTGTGTGTGTGTGGTGTGTGCATGTTTGGTACTGGGGATCGAACCCAGGGGTGCTCTACCACTGAGCTATACCTCCAATCATTTTTATTTTTTAAATTTTTATTCATTTATTTATTTTGGTACTAGGGATTGGACCCAGGAGCATTCTGCCTCCGAGCTATACCCCCAGCCCTATTTTACTTTTTTTTTAATTTGAAACAAGGTCTCACAAATTTGCTGAGGCTGGCCTTGAATATGTCTGTGATCCTCCTGTCTCAGCCTCCCAAGTACTGGGATTACAGGCGCGTGCTACCATGCCTGGCCCAACTCTGTACTTTTTATTGCCATCATGAACATATTTATTGAAATGGGGGTAGTGTGTGAGTATGTATGTACATGCTGGGATGGGGTTAGTAATAGAACAAGGAAGTAGACACTCTCTAAAATGCTAATTATAAAGAAAGGCAGAATGATATAAAATAGAAGCATAATTAATATCCCCTTATAAAAATTCAGAAGGAGAATAGCAGGTGAATCTTCAGAGAGAAGGTGGCATTTGTGTGTGTGTGTGATAGTGGGGCTTGAACTCGGGGGCATTCTACCTCTGAGCTACACCCCCATCCCTTTTTATGATTTGTTTCAAAACAAGGTCTCGCTAGGTTGCTGAAAGCCTTGATACATTGCTGAGGTTTTGCTCAAAGCTGTGATAACTTCTGTCTCAGCCTCCCAAGTACTGGGATTACACATGTATGCCACCGCACCCGGCAGTATTTTTTGATAGTGTAACAGAGTAGGTAGGACTGTGATGTATAACCACTATCCTGATTTCAGTAAGTTTTGCCTATCTTTGAACTTCATATAAGTAAATTTTATGGTATATGTCCTCTACTGTCTGACTTCTCTCACTTAGCATTACATTTACAAGATTTATCTTTTTTTTTTATTTTTCTGTAACACACTTGGGACACCAGCACAAGCTGGGCTGAGATTCATCCATTTTGCTGCATGAATCCAAAGTATTTTTTTCCTCCCTTGTATACCATTGTATGAATATGCCACAGTTCATTTCTCCATTTTCTCATTTATGGACAACTGAATTGTTTACAGGTTTTGGCTATTTTGAATATTGCTGCTACAATTACATTGTGTGTGTGTGTGTGTGTGTGTGTGTGTGTGTGTGTGTGTGTGTATGTGTGTGTTACTAGGATTTGAACCCAGGGGCCTTCTATCTCCAAGCTACAACCCCCAGCACTTTATATCTTTTTGTTTTTGAAACTGGATCTTACTAAGTTGCTGAGAGTTTTGCTAACTTGATGAGGCTGGTCTCAAAACTGCAATCCTCCTATCTCAGTCTCCTAGGGACTGGGAGTACAGGCCTGTGCCACCACTCCCGGGGAATGTGTCTGTTTTGAACTGATGAATACATTTATATTAGGTATATAACTAGAAGAGAAATCATTTGACTGTGATATGCATATGTCCTGCTTTGGAAGAAAATGCCAAACTTTTCTCTAAAGTGATGATACCAACTTACATTCACACCAGAAGGGTATAATCAGTCCACATCTTTGCCAGGCCTTGATCTAGTCAGTCTTTTAAATTTTAGCCATGCTGGTGAGGGTATAATAAAATCACATTTGTATTTCCCAGATGACTATTAATATTTATTTGGCACTTAGGTATCTTCTTTTGGTACTTCCCTGTAAAGTCTTTCATACATTTTTCTTCAGGATTGTTATCTTTTCCTTATTTACTTATAGAACTTCCTTCGATATTCTGGTCACAAGTCCTTTGTGATTTCTATTCATTGCAAATGTATTCTCTCATTTTGTGGCTTGTCTTTTTAATTTCTTAATGGTGTCTTTTGATGACAGAATTATTTGTTTTTGTGTGGTATATGTGGTACTGGGGATTAAACCCAGGGGCATTCTACCTCTGAGCTACACTCCCAGCCCTATTATTTTATTTTATTTTGAAACAGGGTCTCACTAAGTTGCAGAGGGCCTCACTAAGTTGCTGAGGCTGGCGTTGAACCTATGATCCTCCTGTCTCAGCCTCCCAAGTACTGGGATTACAGGCGTGTGCCACCATGCCTGGCTCAGAGCTATTAATTTTATAAGTCTGATATGTCGATCTTTTCCTTTATTAGTTGTAACTTTGTGTGTCCTATTGAAAAAATGTTTTTCACTGCAAATTCACAAAGATATTTTCCTATGTTATATTCTAGACTTTTATTGCTTTTCTTTTCACATTTAGTTCTATAATCCATCTAGAATTGCTTTTATAGTGTGGTGTGAGGTAGGGGTCAAGATTCTTTTTTTTTTTTTTTTTGGTACTAGGGATTGAACCCAGGGACATTCTACCTCCGAGCTACACCCTTAGCCTTTTTTATTTTGAAACAGGGTCTTGCTAAGTTGTTGAGGCTGGCCTCAAACCTCTGATCCTCCTGTTTCAGCCTCCCAAGTATGCCTGGCTTAATACATGTATTTATAATATATATGTACATTGAATCTCAGTGGCATTTGTCCCATTTAATACATTAATTATATCTCATATCTCAACTTCTCTGACATAATTATATTATTCTCTTGAGGTCCCCAAACCACTGACTGTAAGGTAGTAGCTCTGCTAAAAACGTCATGAGTTCCTGAAATTGTTTTACTGGTGGGGTTTAGAAGAGACTGATATGTCTCCCACCACCACGCCTAGAGACCAGCAGGCTGGCACTTTCCCTTAACCAGTAATTCAAGATTTTGAGGAAATAATATTTTTTGTCCACCAAAATAAGGACTTCTGTTCTTTGTCTTTTCTGCCTATCAGCATATATGTTTTCTTTAGAATAAATTAAGTTTTGTTATCTTCCATATTAGTTTGTGAACATAGTTTTTTTTTTTTTAGTTTATGAGTTCTAATATTCTTTTGTTGTTCTTGTACTCTACATAGAACAAATGGTTGGCAAATAGTGGACCACAGACTATTGGCTAAGAGAGGTTGACCCCAAAGACTAGCTAAACGCAGCCAGTTGAAGGGCCGAGGCCCTGGCTGTGGATAAATCCACCCAGGCACTGGTTCTAGTTCTATCTCCTTTGAGCAATGTGACCACATGCAGTTACCTTAACCACCTTAGCTTCAGTTGCATCCCTTGGCTCACTCAAAACCATCATGCCCTAGTATCATCATAGGCTTTGTATTAAGATTATTATAGGTTTATTTATTTTATTTATTTTTTGGTACTGGGAATTGAACCCAGGGGTATTCTACCTCTGGGCTACATTCCCAGCCCTTTCTATTTTTTTATTATTTTATTTTATTTTTGTGGTACTGGGGATTGAACCCAGGGGCGTTCTACCTCCAAGCTACACCCTAAGCCCTATTTTTTATTCTTTATTTTGAAAGAGGGTCTCACTAAGTTGCGGAGGGTCTCACTAAGTAGCTGAGGCTGGCCACAAACCTCCTGAGTACTGGGATTACAAGCCTGAGCCACCCACGCTCGGCTCTCTATATTATTTTTTGAAACAGGGTCTCATGAAGTTGCTGAGGGTCTTGTTAAGTTGCTGAGGCTGGCCTCCAACCTGTGATCCTCCTGTTTTAGCCTCCCAAGTACTGGGACTACAGGTGTGCACCACCACCTGGCTTATCACTGGGTTTATGAGAAAGGACATGTGAAGTGTTTATCTCACTGTCTCTAATATAGACAGCATCTAATAATTGTCACCTATTTTTATTTCTGCTATTAATGCAAAAGCAAAACTAATCCTTATCCTAGGAGCCATCCATAAAAAGATGTTTTTTGGTGGCAGTGGTACTGGGGATTGAACCCAGGGGTACTCTACCTCCAAGCTACACTCCCAGCCTCTTTTATTTTTGGTTTTGAAACAGGGTCTCACTAAGTTGCTGAGGCTGGCCTCAAACTTGAGATCCTGCTGTACTGGGATTACAGGCATGTGCCAGCACACCTGGCTCATAGAAAAAAAATCTGGGCATGGTGGCACACACCTGTAATCCCAGTACTTGGGAGGTTGAGACAGGAGGATCACAGATTTGAGGCCAGCCTCAGCAATTTAGTGAGGCCCTGAGCAACTTAGTGAGACCCTGTTTCAAAATAAAAAATGGAAAGGACTGGGGGTGTAGCTTGGAGGTGGAACACCTCTGGACTCAATCCCCAGTACCAAATAAAAAACAAAAAGAAATGAAAACTAATGCAAGATGGTGAAAATGCTGGTTTTTGTTAGTGTACACATACCCAAATGAACCACCATGAGTTCTTCTGTTTCTTCCTCACAGTCCAAAGGCACACTTTGAAAAAAGGAAAACATCTCCAAGGTCAAGGTTTTTCCAGAGATGGACAGAGTGGAAGAAATAGGCAATAAACCTTCCAGCTGTGACATGAAAGAGAAGTGTGTTCTGTGGTCCACTCTCCTTGGGTTGTTACGGTTACATTGCTTTGGAGTGTCACTTCCAAAATGACTTCTTCATTGGACTCTACATCTCCTGGGGAAGGAAATGCCTCTCTGATTTAATAGGCCTTTAATAATATAGTAGAAAAAAAGAAGAATTGCAGTTAAATAAAAGTAAGTCAATATTAAGATTATAAAATCCTTTTAACTTCAATTGATATATTAAAAGTGACTAAAGGCCACATTTCTAAAGACTTGGCTTTATGCAGGCATAAGATGAATGTAGCTATCAGAAGAGATAAAAACAATTCCTTTTACTTCTCCTTCTCCATAATTTCTCAAGATTACTATGAATTTATTGTACTAAAATAGCCAAGCTGGGTGTGGTGGCACAGGCCTGTAATCTCAGCACTTGGGAGGCTTAGACAGGAGGATCACAGGTTTGAGGCCAGGCACCTTCGCAATTTAGCCAGACCCTCGGCATTTAGCAAGATCCTGTTTCAAAATAAAAAAATAAAAAGGGCTAGGGCATACCCAGGGCCTAAATAAATAAATAAATAAGCACAGCCAAAAAGCCTTTTCTCAGAGAATTAGAGACTGCCACTTCAAATAAGAGCACTTATGTTTCCTTAGAAATCATTTATTATAATTATTAGCACATATGAATTGTACGAAATCATGGATTTCTTTGTGACATTTCCATGGATGCATAAAACATACTTTGATTATATTCACCCTCCCTATTACCCTTTCTTACCCCCTTGCCCTCCCCAGGTCCTCTTCCCCTTCCCCAATAATCCCATCAATTATCCCCCTAGAGTTCACATTTGAGAGAAACAATGTGATACTTGCCTGTCTGGGTCTGGCTTATTTCACTGAACATGATGATCTTCAGTTCTATCCATTTTCCTGTGAATGACATGATCTCGTTCTTCTTTATGGCTAATACTCCATTGTGTATACATACCAGATTCTCTTAATCTGTCTATCCATGGACAAGCTCCTAGGCTGATTCCATAACTTGGCTATGGTAAATTGTACCACAATGAGCATGAGTAAGCAGGTGTCTCTATCATATGCTGACTTTAATTCCTTCAGTTATAAGCCCAGGAATGGTATGGCCGGATTAGATGGTAGTTCTATTTTTAGCTTTTTGAGAAAGCTCCACACTGATTTCCATAGTGGCTGATCTAGTTTACATTCCCATAAACAGTATGTAAGGGTTCCTTACCCCACCTCTGCATCCTGTCCAGCATTTGTTGTTATTACTACTACTACTACTACTATTTTTTTGTCTTCTTGATCATAGCCATTCTGACTGGGGTGCGATGGAATCTCAATGTAGTTTTTTTGGGGGGGTACTGGGAATTGCACTGAGGGACATTCTACCTCTGACCTACACCCCCAGCCCTATTTTAGTTTGTATTTTGAATCAGTGTCTTGCTAAGTTGCTGAGAGCCACACTAAGTTGCTGAGGCTGGCTTTGAACCTGTGATCCGATCCAATCCTCCCGTCTCAGCTTCCCAAGAACTGGGATTACAGGTGTGCGCCACCACACCTGGCAGCTCAATATAGTTTTGATTTTCATTAGAAGTCACTTTTGAATGAATTTATGACTTGCTTGATCTGACACCCCCCACACCTGCCAATATATCAGGATCACCAATGCCTACTTGATGAGCAGTTTCAAAGACAGGGCCAAGAACACCTGAGCTGTGGAGATCTAGTGGAATTATTATATAAACAATATGTACATGTGAAAATATACCAACATCATTCTCGGTACTTCATTTGGGTGGGGGAAGGCGGGGGGGACACTAAGAGCTGTGTGCATGTATGTTAACATCAAATAGATATTCATTGTGATGTAAGACTCCAATGCACCAATAACAGCACATTAAAAAAATAAAGAGCTGGGAATGTAACTCAAGTGGTAGAGCACCCCTGAATTTAATCCTCAGTACCCAAAATAAAATGAAATAAAATAAAAGGAGGAAGAAAAAAAAGAAAGGCATGCAAATATCTCTTTCTTCTAAACATGTTTCATTTTTTAAATTTTTTTTATTATTTTTTGTGGTGCTGGGGATCAAACCCAGGGCCTTAGACATGCTAGGCCAGCACTGTACCACTGAGCAATAGCCCCAGCCCTAAAGCGTGTTTTTTTTTTTTTTTTTTGCAGTACCAGGGATTGAACCCAGGGGCATTCTACCTCCGAGCTACACCCCCAGCCCTATTTTTTATACTTTATTTTGAAACCGGGTCTCATGAAGTTGCAGAGGGCCTCACTAAGTAGCTGAGGCTGGCTGCGAACCCGGATCCTCTGGTCTCAGCCTCCCAAGTACTGGGATTACAAGCGTGCGCCACCATGCCCAGCTCCCTAAAGTGTGTTTTGATATATGGAGTAGAGGAAGGATAAGGGTCACAGTCCACCCAGCATCCCAGAGCCCCTTGTGAGAGGAGACGCCCGGAAAACCTGGTCCAGGCGCCCCTCGGCTGGTGGGATTGACAGGGGTGTGATTCCTTGGCTGTTTTGGCTTGTGGGACGAGAACTTAAGTATTGATAAGAGGCTTGATAGAATGCTTCAAGTGATATTTAGGTGTGCAGCCCTGCCCCATGTGCAGGTGAGGGGCACACTGGGAGCTGGGTACATATGGACAGAGGTGTCGATGACCTTGGATAGAAATCAAATTTACTACCAGCTGACTCCTCAGAGGAGGCCTACTCAGAGCAAAACAGCACCCCAACACGGCATTCTTTGGGAGCAAAGAAGGTCTGTGCTGACTGTTCTATAGAAGCAAGAAATCTGAGGCTGTAAGTGACTTGCTGAGTTCAGGAATGAAAACTGTCTTTCTGGAAGTTGGCCTCTGGAAGCTGAGGACCAGGGTAGACCACTTCCACCAATGCTCTGTGCCCCACACCAGTAGGCTGGCCCCTTTCCCCTCCTCTCAGTGCATACAGTTACCTCAAATGAAATAGAAGTCTTATTGCCTAAAAACTATTTAGTGGGGGAGAGATGTGTGTGTGTGTGTGTGTGTGTGTGTGTGTGTGTGTGTGTTACTGGAGATTGAATCCAGGGTATTCT